>CAMOHE010051882.1:0-12805 GCA_946598075.1 Artocarpus hirsutus | reverse complement strand
ATTTACTTTGTCAATTTTCGGCTTACGTGTGAAAAGGAAAATATTCAGAATATAAAAAATTATAGTTGGCCACCGCCCGGTAATCTTTGTAACAATTAAATAAAAAAAAAAAAAGAGAGAAAAATGTGGAATTATTTGACTATTTCTTCACGAGCTAGCTTCCAGGGTAATGTTTGCCAACTTCTTTGGTGACTTTGTATATTCAACTATTATGCTGTGTTTATATTGCAACTTGACAGTGGATTTGACAACGTAATTAGAACTAAAAGTTAGATCAAATTTATTGTAGTATATAAAAGCTTTACACTATAGTTTTGTTTTGCTTTACACTATAACAGTTTCAATTATACAGTTGTAACAAGGTTGTCAAACTCACCCATTATCAATTAACCTTTACGTCAAAATTGTAAAGTCTTTAGAATAACTCGGGGGCTCAACTTGATCGGCGTCGAGAGTTAAGTCTTTAGAATAACTCAGGGGCTCAACTTGATCGGCGTCGATCTCCTCGCTTGGGCATTGTCAATACCTAAATGAGATACCTTGGGACACGTAAACAGGGATAAATTGTTTTTTTTAAAGCTATTCACCTGGTGAAATAAAAAACACAAATTATAGAAATTTTAAACTTTAGATCTTTTTTCGTTGATACTACAACCCTGTTTAAAAGAATAATTAGAACTCTATCAAAAATTTCAACTAAAAATTTAGTTGCAAATAATATAAAGTTTTAACATATTATAATATAAAATAAAAATATGCTACGCTTAAAACTTACACGTATTCCAATATGTATTTCAAATTCCAGAGTTTAGCTTTTCTCCCAGCACCCTAACATTAATTTACCAATCTATTTTAAAAGCCTAAAGCGCAAAGCATGGACCAACTCGAATTTTATATTCTAATAACAACGACAGCAGAGTAACTCACGGAAGTGACAAAACTACTTAGATAATTATCGAAAAAGTGAAGAAAAGACGTTTCCCGTTACTTGTGCGATAATAATAGTATATATTATTAATATATTATTATTATTATTATTATCTAAAGTAACTTGTGCCATTAATAATCCACATTTGTCTTTTCTCATCACTATTGAATCTTGCAACGTGTTGAAGTAAATTTTTAATATATTAAAGTAATAAAAAAACAAAAATGTTATAATTATTAAAAAAATTAATCTACCAAACAATAAAAATTAAATATCAAATTTATTTTATATTAAATTTTGTAACAAATTTACTATAAAATTTAACATATGATAAATTTAATATTAAAAATATCATTGTATTAGAGAGTATTTTTTTACACTCATAAATACTAAATTTGTCGTTAATATATCAATTTCGTATTATATTGAAGTCGCTTATGGGCCAAAACAAATAAGAATTATTACTAAAGGACATGTTGGACAAGCAGTGAGATTTTGATCATGATTGTTAAACTATATATATGTATATATATTTATATATTCATTTATTTTTCTTAATGCTATTGCTAATTGAAAATCTAGTATTCGTACATTTCAAGCAAACATTATATATACCTAATTCAAAAAATAAATAGATGATTACTAATTAAAGACCGCTAACAATTCATAAAATATCACAATTGACAATTTTTTTTTTGTTTTATAGTCTCATCACTCATGCATTACGCTTGATTATTAAAATCATGTTTGACGTGGATATTCAACTCTTTTTCAAAAAAAAAAAATAAATCCCATGCTTGACGTTTCTGGTGATTATTTTACTCCTTGTTATCTTCATCACTGATTTTGTTTTTTGCGTGAACGCAAGTAATTAGGGTGACAGCAATCAAATCAGATATACGTTCTTTGACTTTAACTGCTCCCCGTTGAAAAATTCCCAATTTTCGACGTCTACTGCAGGGCGTGATAGAATTAAATGCCTTGTTTAACAATTGTGTGATTCCCACCGTAATATCAGTTTGTAAAAAATTTTTACATGTTATAATAACAATAAAAAAATTAACTACAGTAAAAAATTCTCATATGTTATAGTAAAAATGGTTCATATCACTCTTTTAAACACCTACACACCTACATAATAGTTGAAAGATTTGAGATGAATAGATTTGCAGTAATTTGCCGTGTGAAAGGGAAGACGGGATACTCCAAGTTTGGAAGCTTCCAAAGGAATTATGTGGTGTTTGAAAGACGGTGAGAACTGTTGGTTAGAATTTTGAAAAGTGGTTAGAACTGTTAGTTAGAACCACTTTAATTGTAGCATGTAAGAGCTTTACACTATAGTAATTTTTTTTATTATTACTGTAGCATGTGAAAGCTTTATACTATTCATAACTGAGTTTGTGGTTGGAACCAAACAAAAGAAACTTGCGCTTGCTTCCCGCGTAATACATTCAAACTTGCAAACTAACGTGTACTGATTGAGTTCCTTGATGTAATTTTCTTTGTGCACTAATTAATCACTTGTAGCTTAGCTTTATATATATTGCCTTAGTGTAATTTTCCTTGTTCAATCTGGCTGGAAAGTGCAAGAAAAATTCGTCAGCTTTTAGTCATAATTTTTGTTTTGTTCTTTGCTGGTCATTTTCCAGTTTGACAATTTGGATTCCTTTCTTGGAGAAATTTAGTTGCACTGTCATTCTTTAATTAAAAAGATATATATATATATATATATATATATATATATATATGAAAACCTGAACAGTTAGGCAAAATGCCAAGAATATTGCGTGAACAGGCAGCATTAAGTTACGCCTGTAAACAAGAAATCAAAATTAGGATTTATTAGTTGTTAATCTTTGCATAAGCAAGGACTCGTGAAGGGAAAATTATGAGATTTTTATTGCCCTCTGTTGACTATCAAGCTTAATTAAGCTGAAATGGGACACAAACGTGCACTATTTATAAAATACCTCTAGTAGATTTTTTTTACATTTTTTAATTTTATAGTTTGAGAATATAAAAAAATCATATCTTATATTTTAGATTGTATTATATTTATACCTTTAGATTATAAAGGTATGCTCCACTCTTACCTTTCATTAGCTAATGTACAATTTAACCATACAACATGTTGAGTTAATTTCACAAATGATCCTTGAGATTTACTTTCAGTCTTGGTTTAGTCCCTAAGATTTAAAAAGTCCTAGTTTAGTTCCTAATTTATTATTTTGTATTAGTTTCAATCCTTTCGTCATTTAAGCATTAATAGGGTATTTGGAAGGGTGGTGGGAGCCATTGATTAGAAACACTTTTACTGTAGCATGTAAGAGCTTTACAGTGTAGTGATTTTTTTTATTGTTACTGTATTATGTGAGAGCTTTACTATAACGCCCCTAAGTGGGGGTTAACAATTTTTATTAAATAAAATAAAGATTAGAAAATAAAAATAAATCATCAAAGTAATTTGCCCGAAACTTAAATGAAAACTCTCAAAATAAAATAAAAACATAAACAAATAAATAAATCACAGTTTAATGTAGCACCTTAAATTTTAATAATATAAAACTACTATCATCATCATTTTAACCCTCAACTCATCTTAATACAGTCATAGAAAGTAACAACCGATGCTTACATTATCATGAAGAATATTCTTTACAAATGAAACAATCCCAACGTAATATAGCTACATAGCTTCCTCAACTATTTTTCTTATAACCACCTCACACTTAGTGAGTCCTGAAAAGATGAAAATAAAAAGGGAAGGAGCGACAACATGTTTAGTAGGGAAAACCATTACTCACTTTTAGGTTTTTATCCTTACCACATTAAAGCATACATAGTTAGTTAGTTCTCATCATTATTCATCAATTTTGTCATTTTCAATTTTAGTGGATATCTTATGATCATTCTTACCAAATTTCATACATATATATATATATATATACATATTAATTTATGATTCAACTATGCTCATCTGTACCCACTGTGCAATAGAATTTCATATCATTCAACTCAACGAAACCCAAATGGGTGCTTTTGATCACCCTCTAAACATTCCAACGGTGTTCTGGTGAAGAGACATCAAGTCCCGAGTCTTCACTAAGTCGATTCCTATACAGTGTGTTCTAGGACTTTCGACCCAAGGAAGCGTCATCACCTTCCCCCTATTTTACCTTTTAGGGTGTTCTTGCCCAAGGACGTAACTGCCGCCCTCTTCACGTCTCACCATTTCTTTATGTTCATCCGTTATTTATAGAGTTAGTCTTCCTAACCATAATTTTCAATTTATAACATGTGTCACATCATTATGTTTCTCGCTATACAATACAGGGCGAGTTCCACATTATCATATTATAGATATAATCATATACCTTCAAAACAGTATATAAATATCTTGCAACATAAAACAACAAATTTTAATTTATCAAAACCTCACAAAAGATGAGTAATAGAATCCCTACCTCGTAGTGAATACCATGCTAATATCTTTCAGCTCACGATACTTCGTTATCCTACAACACACAAAATTACCACACTTTAACTCAATTCCTAATCCATAATCACACTGATTACCATCTATTCTACTATTCTTATTAGTATGCCATAATCATTTATGTGAAATCTTTGAAACATTTTGTAACACAAAACGATGAAAAATATATGAATTTGGATTGTCCAATCAACCTGCCAATTAAGCTCGACTTGTCGATTGGCAGAGTCCAGCCTGCTAACTGAGGCAAAATTTAGAAAACTCTAGTTTTTTGTTTTTAAAGATTTTGAGCTTCAAAGCTCAATCCGACTTGTTTTAACAAATCCTAGAACATGAAAAATACATAGAAACCATAGATTATCATACCAATAAAAACATGTAAATCTCTTTCCTCAAACTTTTATGCATAAAACATATTTAAAATTTTCAAACATTGATTTTTACAACACTTTACAAAAACGTGATCTAAATAGAAAATTGTTCAAACTCAAAACAAACACAATTCAATTTGCATACACACAAGAGCATAAGCCTTAATCACGAAATAGAGAACAATTATACAATCTAAACATAATAATTTAGAATAAAGGGAAGGTAGAGAAGAATTTAGGTTTTTAGTTAGAAACTTTATCTTGTTTCCTTGAGAAATTGTTATTAGGTTTGACATTTTGCTTGAAGAAAGAGATCCTGAGTTGAGAAGGAACTTTTTGATCAAATTGAGAAAGTGAAGGAAACAGACGAAATAGAAAGGGAGAGAAAAAGGGTTAGTGGTGTGAAATGTGAAGAAAAATGACTTGTCTGATATGTTTTAGGAGTCGGTGACTTTGGACATGTGAGTGAATATTCTTATTGGGAGACTCAGAAAAAGAAAGAAAAGAAAAGGGATAAGGCCTTTGTGGGGAACCAAGGCATGTGACTTGTTTGATAAGTCTTATCTTTTATTTATTTATTTATTTATTTATTAATCATTACATATGAAGGACAATAAAGGATGGTCTACCATGACGTTTTGTTGAATATACTAAATAAGTATAGAAAATTTTCAAAAATTCTAAAAATAAGTAGAAATAAATATTATAAAATAGATTTTAAATGAAACAAATTTTTGATTAACACACCTAGTAATTAATGTAATTACCTTAATACCCATTAGGAAAATAACGGGTGTCACAGTTCTATCCCCCTTAAAGAAATTTCATCCCCAAAATTTCAAATCTAACTATATTAATAGAAATCACAATGCCATAATGATTCCACTTTCGACTCTGCACCCTATGTGTTATTTTGCTCCCAAATATGGGTCACCATGTTTCTATTCATTGGCTTGGAACATCAATTATACTTTAAACATCAAATCCCTCAACAAGAGTATTTCTAACAGGTTTCAACTCATAACACCGTATAATGGTCTCTAAATTTGATCAGAGAAACACAAATATTGATCATACATTCTTCCAGTCCTTCACTGTCCATGGACTATAATTTGCAATTAAACTAAAAAAAATTGTTTTGTAAATTCTACATACTTTATTTTTGGGTTCCTTTTCCTTTCTGAGTAAGGAAAAGTCAAGGATAGTTGATTTCATATTTCAACTAATAAACTAAAACATAATCATGAAACATATAACACAAACACTTCTATTCAAAACCATACATTAAACTTATACATAGAGATATTAGAAAGAATCTCGTAAGTATACTCACTCGACAGATTTTTCATCAAACGGTTACCTTCATGATACACAAACAATTTACCCACATAACAAACTCGTAATATTCTACTGAGTATCCCCACAATTGACTTTGTTACTTTCACATAACATTTATAGAATGCTACACATTACAAAGATGATATGGATATGTTTCGAGAGTACAAGGCACTTCGTATATCCAGCTATCCATATCATGCATGCTTAAAGAATACAAAAGCATCGATAAACAAAAGATAGGACCTTAAGTAAGATGCATTTTGAGAGCATCAAGTACTCCGTATCCAGCCATCCTAGCATTAGGCTCAATGAATCTAAAGTTTTAACAATGGCATACCACAAGAAATACAAAATGTAAGGTAAATGATTATTCGTGACACTCGAAATACGGACACATGCCTACATGCCATGGATAAAACCAAAAGATTACAAACTGAGATTCAAATCAAATGGTTTCTTTTGGCTTTCCTTCTCCCATTTAAGCTTGGACGTTGCAGTGTCGGACTCCGGATGGATGATTTGCATCTTATCTAACAATTCCTCAATGGTTGAAGCAGTAACAAAGATTTGTCTCTACGATTCCACAATAAAGTTTTCCTCCACAGTGTAATCTAAAAATTTTAAAAGGCTATCATAAAAACCATTTACATTTAAAAGTCCCATGGGTTTGGAATGAAAGCCCAATAATTGCCTACTAGTCACTACGAATATTTCTTCAAGGGTACCTAGACCACCAAGTAATGCTATAAAAGCATCAGAATTATCAATTATGATTTTATGACGTTCAGGGGTGTCCAAAACTCTTTTCTCTCTACCTATTATTTTTCCACAAAGGTTCCCTTCAGCTAAGAGTCAAGGAATAATCCCTAGGACTTCGACACCACTAGACTTAGCTGTTGTTGTCACATTTCCCATTAATCCTAAACTACCACCCCCATAGGTCAAGTTAATCTTTCTATGTGCTAGGACTTGCCCTAGGTGTTTTGCGGCTTCTAGATAGACTTTATCCTTTCCAAGGCTAGAACCACAAAAGACACAGACATTTTTTATTTTCTTGGCAGACTAGGAGATAGACATATTTGGTTTATATAAGTGATTGCTTTATGTCTGCTCCACTTAAACTCGGGGTTTTACATGAGATTTTAAGGATGAGGGGTATGAAAAAAGACTAAAGGGATAGACGAGTAAGTAACAAAAAGATAATCCAAAGATTTAATAAAATATTATGCAGGTAAGAAAGTAAGAAAAAGTGATTAACAGTTTATGAAAAGTCTGATATTCTTTTTAAAAAATTTTAGACACATACTGTATAACTTTTGACAAATGTCTATCAAATCTAGAAAATTAACATAAATGACAAACTATTGTAGAACTTTTGAAATTTGAGACACAAATCTTGAAATATCTAGATAAGTTTTCAAAATTCAAACATGTTATAATATCTTATATGACTTGTCTAATAAGATAATATATTTTATTATATATATATATATATATATTTAAGAAAATCATAAATTAAATGAGATACTAACACTTACTATGTCAATCTAATAATCACAATTATTTCAAACACAAAGGCAAATATTTTGAGTAAAAGAAAAACACAAACTATTGAACATCAACTAAAACCGTTTCAAATAAGCGAAGACTAAACCTTTCTAGAGCGATGACTTATTTCCCGTCTAGTTTTCTTATGGCTTGGGAAACAAGATCTAGAAATACCATATTCTTGAGGCATTGTCTTTTTGAATGGAATTTAGGCCAGAGTTTAAAAATAGCTCCTTAAACATATCCACTATGGTGACCATGAAGAGGAGGATGGATGCTATCCAAGTTCTTCTTTAAAAGTTCATCCCTGCAAAACCTTATTTTATCTTCTCTATTTGTAGACATATAACCAGGTGAAGTACATTTACCGTTACAATTTTATCTTTCACATTTATTACACATTACTGTAATAGCACGAGCTATTCTTTTCATTGCACTACGACTGGTACCCGTTCCTGGTAAAACGATATCTTGACTGAAGTCACTCAGACGGACCTTTCCCTCTATCAACATTCTCACATCACAAGGAATACCAAAACGCATAAGAATCCACAACCGAGTGATCCTAGCCTTGTATTTTTTTCTGAGAATCTTTTGGGAGAGTGATGGGAAATACTTTCTCAGGTGTTGATACTTTAGGTCCATGATGAGATGAAAGAGGAGTAAATAGAAAGGAAAAATTGAGACAGTAAATTGCAGAATCCTAGAATTCCTTCTTCTTTTAGAGAGAAAGAAGAAGTTCTAGAGAGAAAAAAGAAGATTTGCGATTTAGAGAGAGAATAACAAATTAAGAGAGAGAGTGAAAGCTCAGAGAAATAAGCTCCCATGCACAGTAGACATATATGTAAACAATGATTAAACCACTATAGATGACACATGTAGAGGCCACGTGGGAGAGGTAGTGTGAATCAAACTGATTTAAAATTTAGACTAGGCCTAAATGTTCTAAGCTGAAATGGGTCAGATTGTTTCAAGTCTTAACACATTTAAAGCAAGTTAAATTGACAAGCATAAATTAAAAACCAATTTATACAGATGTTAAGCCCATTTCACAGTCCAGTAAAAATAAAAATAACTGTGAATGACTAGTCTAATTTCACGACAATTAGGGATCTTCCTAAATGGTATTCAAATCATCCATAATAACATAATCTTCTAGTAACTCAAATAATTTGTTTTAATCAAAGCCTTATTGAACAATGCATACACTCATAGTTATCCTTAATACTCAACATCTATCAATGGATTCATCATCATTACTACCAAGGGTTTAAAATGTGACCAACCTTGAAATCAATACAATTTACATCTTCCAACATACACCGCATCAAAGAGCAAAGACCATTAACATTATTACTTAAGGACATCTACTATCCTTATAATCCCACTTATACGATCTTTAATTTTCTCATATAACAAAACCTCAAGTGACCAAGAGATTCACATTTAAGCATTTAAAGATTAAACCCTTCATTATAAAGATCCAAAATCATCACTGGTGCCCTAAATATTATAATTTACCTAAGGAAATTCCTATTGGTCATTTTCACATTGCATCTATTCATAAAACTTCATTGATACACTTAAATACAATGTACGCAACAAAATATTTCAATCTTGAAATTCATGCATTCTTGCCTTTATACAATCTCAACAGACCAAAAATCTAACATTTATCTCACTCAAGATTCAACACCATGGATTCCTAACTTATCTCATATTCCTCAAGTAAATAAAACTTTCAAGAAAAGTTATTGATACTTATGTACTCCACCGAATCCACACATAATCTCTACTAGGTTTGAATCACTTACGAAGAATTTGGCACATCTATGCCAAACTTTGAAATCAATAAATAAAGCCTTATATTTTTTTTTATTTTTTTTCACGAAGCCTTGTATCTACATACATTTCTCATCTTTCTATACGAATTAGATATGCTTATAGATCTTAGTATTATATGAATCTCTCATAAGCATTTCCACTTATAAACCCATTCCATATAATTATCATTCCCTCATAACTATTAATACTTTCCTTCTATGTAACTGTCGAACTCACAAAACCATTAATATTTTCATTTTAGAGTCTTTCAATTTTACATCCTTCTGGACTGTATAAATCAACTTGAAGGTTCATTTCGATGATGACAATGAAAATTCAACTTCAAAACTATCTCAAAAACAAATTTTTAAAGTGGCGTTACACTTCCTAGGTTAACCGAACCTAGGCTCTGATACCAAAAATTCTGTAACACCCCTAGGTGGGGGTTAATAGTTTTTGTCAAAATAAAATGAAGATTAGAAAATAAAAATAAATCATCAAAGTAATTTACCCAAGACTTAAATAAAAACTCTCAAAATAAAATATAAACATAAACAAATAAATAAACCACAGTTTAATGTAGCACCTTAAATTTTAATAATATAAAACTGTCATCATCATCATTTCAACCCTCAACTCATCTTAATACAGTCACAGAAAGTAACAATCGATGCTTACATTATCATGAAGAACATTATTTACAATTGAAGCAATCCCAACGTAATATAGCTACATAGCTTTCTCAACTATTTTTCTTGCAACTACCTCACACTTAGTGAGTCCTAAAAAGATGAAAATAAAAAGTGAATGAGCGACAACATGCTCAATAGGGAAAACCATTACTCACCTTTAGGTTTTTATCCTTACCACATTGAAACATACATGGTTAGTTAGTTCTTATCATTATTCATCAATTTTATCATTTTCAATTTCAGTGGATATCTTATGATCATTCTTACCAAGTTTCATACATATATATATATATAAATACATATTAATTTAGGATTCAATTATGCTTATCTGTACCCATATGCTATAGAATTTCATATCACTCAACTCAACGAAACCCAAATGGACGCTTTTGATCACCCTCTAAACATTCCAAGGTTGTTCTGGTGAGGGGACATCAAGCTCCGAGTCCTCATCAAGTCAATTTCTATACAGTGTGTTCTGGGACTTTAGACCCAAGGAAGCGTCATCACTTTCCCCCTATTTTATCTTTTAAGGTATTCTTGCCCAAGGACATAACCGCCGCCCTCTTCACATCTCACCATTTCTCTATGTTCATCCGTTATTTATAGAGTTAGTCTTCCTAACCATACTTTTCAATTTATAACATGTGTCACATCATTATGTTTCTCGCTGTACAATACAGGGCGAGTTCCACATTATCATGTTATAGATATAATCATATACCTTCAAAACAGTATATACATATCTTGTAACATAAAACAACAAATTTTAATTTATCAAAACCTCACAAAAGATGAGTAATAGAACCCCTACCTCTTAGTGAATACCATGCTAATATCTTCCAGCTCACGATATCAAACTCACCACGTAAGCTCCAAGTATTTCGTTATCCTACGACACATAAAATTACCATACTTTAACTCAATTCCTAATCCATAGTCACACCAATTACCATTTATTCTACTATTCTTATTAGTATGCCATAATCATTTATATGAAATCTTTGAAACATTTTGTAACACAAAACGATGAAAAATTTATGAATTTAGATTGTCCGATCAGCCTGCCAATGAAGCTCGACCTGTCGATTGGTAGAGTCCAGCCTGCTAATTAAGGCAAAATCTAGAAAACTTTTGTTTTCTGTTTTTAAAGATTTTGAGCTTCAAAGCTCAATCCGACTTGTTTTAACAAATCCTAGAACATGAAAAATAAATAGAAACCATAGATTATCATACCAGCATAAAACATGTTTAAAATTCTCAAACATTGATTTTTACAGCACTTTACAAAAACGTGATCTAAATAGGAAATTGATCAAACTCAAAACAAACACAATTCAATTTGCATACACACAAAAGCACAAGCCCTGATCACGAAATGGAGAACAATTATATAATCTAAACATAATAATTTAGAATAAAGGAAGGTAGAGAAGAATTTAGGTTTTTGGTTAGAAACTCTACCTTGTTTCCTTGAGAAATTGTTATTAGGTTTGACATTTTGCTTGAAGAAAGAGATCCTGAGTTCAGATGGAACTTTTTGATCAAATTGAGAAAGTGAAGGAAACAGACGAAATAGAAAGGGGGAGAGAAAGGATAACTGGTGTGAAATGTGAAGAAAAATGAGTTGTCTGATATGTTTTAGGAGTCGGTGGATTTGGACATGTGAGTGAATATTCTTATTGGGAGACTCAGAAAAAGAAAGAAAAGAAAAGGGATAAGGCCTTTGTGGGTGTAACGCCCCTCCTTTACGGACGCCACAGATGTCGTTACATTCGTTTCGTAATACTTTTATTTATAAGATAAACTAATTAATAAATAGGTAATTTGAGAACATAACCCAGGATTTATGAATTTTTTATATATATATATACATATAAATATACATCAATATATTACTCATTCATAAACATTCTTTAAATAGTTTATCTCACCAAATAATAAATTCATAAAAACACATGGTCAAAATTTCTTTCACAGTTCGGCATGTCGAACTTGTGACTTTGGCAAGCTGAACTCGACCGGCAGGCCGAAGGTCATCCATCGGCAGGCCGCCCGAGGCTTTGCAAAATAGGGTTTTAAAATCAATAAGTTTGACAGGCCGATACATGGCAACCGACAGTCCGATTAAACTCTTCGGTAGTCTGACCAGTAATGGTCGGCAGGTCGAACTGTTATAAAAATTTTATTTTAAAACAAGTTTTAAAGTTTCAAATGCGGAAGAAAATTTATAAAACAATAAAGTTAAAGTGTCATGGTACAAATCTTAAAAGTTCATCAAATAAACATACTCAAAATTATAAAACATAATTCAAATCCTTAAAATTCAAAAATAATAAACATACTCAGAATCGTAAATCATGGTTTCTTTCATTAAAATCTCTTTCATTGGCGTTCTTTCGTTTGCAATTCATCTTCCTTAGCTCATACGCCCGTCAGTGTCCTCCACCTAATCCATAAGTCTCGTACCCTTATCTGCAACATGATGTAAAACTTGATTAAGCTAATGCTTAGTAAGTACGTTTGTAAATCTAACAACTTAAAACATTTTATGAACATCATCATCATCATCATAATAATGCACTAGGCACATTTTCATAGGAACATATCT
>CAMOHE010051881.1:56140-78528 GCA_946598075.1 Artocarpus hirsutus | reverse complement strand
TTGGATACCATAGTTAATCATTACCAAGTTTCATACATATACATATATACAATATTAATATTCATCATTATTCCTAGGTATCCACATTACATAAAGTATCAGTCAACTTATCAAAACCCAAATGGACGTGCTTGGCTACCCTCTAAACATTCCGAGGGTATTCCGATGAGGGGACATCAAGCCCTGAGTCCTCACCAAGTCGATTCCTATACAGTGTGTTTTGGGACTTTCGACTCAAGGGAGCGTCATCACCTCCCCCCTATTTTACCTTTTAGGGTATTCGTGCCCAAGGACGTAACCACCGCCCTCTTCACGTCTCACTATTTCTCAATGTTTAATCATTATTTAAAGAGTCAATTTTCCTAACCATGCTTCCCAACTTATAACAACATATGTTAATTCATTATGTTCCTCGCTAATCAATACAGGGCGAGTTCATGTCATAGTTTCATATGTGATTCACATATAATAGCAGTTCAACATAGATACATATATCTTATGATAAAACAATCAATTTTAATTCTATAAAAACCTTACAAAAGATGAGTAATATAATCCCTACCTTTCAAGCTTCTCAACAATCTTTTAATCTCGGAATTAATTAACGTTAGCTCCATACACCCTTAATCCTAAGTCATGCATAGAGACAATTAAAACTAAAGCACAACATATAACCACATCCATATGTGTAAATCTATATATTTTAGTCTCTAATAAGATTCATAAAACATTTAGGATAGTGTTGGAAAAGTTGCAAGATATTAAGGGATTAGAAGATGAGCAAAGTTGGATTCACTATCTATAATTAGCACATGAGTTAACAGGTGGTTTACTTAATGTAGATGGGAGATATACTGCCACTAGTAGGTTTACTAGTTTTCAATCTGAAAATTGAAAAATTCATATAAAATACAATACAACTTTGATTTAGGCTCATGATAGCTCGTTGGAAAGCTTAGGATGTCTACTTTTTAAATATGCAAACCAATCTATAAAATTTATTTTCATCTAATCCTAGAATTTCAAGAAAGGGCTACTGCCCATAGAGATAATATAAGGTTTATGGAATGTTAAGTTTCTCTTTAACCCAAAGCATATTATCCTTGATCAAAATCCCAAAATTATTCCAAAATATGCAGTATGCATTATATAATCATAATAAACATATTCTCATGAGTTTTATACCAAAATTATCATCAAACCAAAATAAAGGTTGGTTGTCGGTTTTAATTCAAGACTCAAGTTTTTGTTCATAAATGCTCAAATATGCATGCTAACATAATTAGAAATTTGCATAAACTTTGAACATGAAAATTATACATTAACGATGGAGAAACACATACTAAAAACCAAGTTTGAATTAAAGAAAACCGACCTCAAAACTCCTTTGAAAAACACCAAAGTATGGGTAAAAATAAAGCTTGAATTGACTCCAAAACAACTTCAAACATGACTGAAAATTATAGTTACTTTGGCTGCAAAGAGAGATTTATGCTTTGTGTCTTCAGTTATAAATTGACGTGAGAAAGGGAGAGAATGAGAAACTAGAGAAGAAGGTGGTAATGGTTGAATAAAAAGGCATCAAAATAATTCAGATGCGGGAGATAATTGTAGGTTTATGGGGAAAGTGGTAGGAAGAAACAAACGAGCATTAAAAGAAAATATTATCATGTCTCCCCTAGAGACTTTCAATAAATAATGCCTACATAATTGAGGGGACAAATGGGGCAAGTTGTGGAAGAAGATAAGGAAGCATTAAAATGGTGGTTGATAAAATATATCAATGTCTCCTAGTAATTGAGGTGAATTAATTCTATCATCTCCTTCGGAGACCTTTAGCCAAATGAGAAAGAGGCTACTTAATTGAGCATTAATGTAGGGGGACAAGGTTGACAGAAGTGGGTTATAGGTAAATTTTGAATGTTTCCTATGGAGACTTGGTAAGAAATACTAGAGTGACATTTTATTCATATGATTTTATCAAAATCATACCCGTTAAAATAACGGGTGTTTCAGCTCTCCTCCCCTTAAAAAATTTCATCCTCAAAATTTCAAATCTAATAATACTAATAAAAATCACAATTTCGTTATGATATCCACTTCCGACTCTAACCCGCCAATGTTGTTTATCTCTAAATGTGGTTATTGCATCTCCTTTCATTTGCTTAAAGTATAAACCTCGCTCTAAATATTAAATACTTAAACAAGAGTATTTCTGACTTGATTCAAATTCACAACACCGTATTATGGTTTAACATTTTGATCAGAAAACACACATACTGATCATACCATTTTCCAGTCCTTCATTATCTTTGGACTATGATTTACAATTACAATCAGGAGATTGCTCGAGAAATTCTACATACTTCATCTTTAAATTCTTTTTCCTTTCTGAGCAAAGAAAAGTCAAGCATGATTAACTTTATATTCCAACTAATAAACTAAGACATAATTATTAGATATATAACACAAGTGATTCCATTCAAAATCATGCATTAAACTAGTACATAGAGACATTAGAAGGATCTCTTAGTTACGAACAAACTCGATAGATTTTTCATTAAACAACTACCTTCATGACACACAAACATTTACCCACATAACAAACTCATAATATTCTACCGAGTATCTCCACAATTGACTTTGGTACTTTCACATAACATTTACAGAATGCTACACATTACAAACATGATACAGATATGCTTCGAGAGTACAAGGCACTTTGTATACCAGCTATCCATATCATGCATGTTTAGAGAAAACAAAAACATCAATGAACAAAAGATCGGACCTTAAGTAGGATGCGTTTCGAGAGCATCAAGTACTCCGTATCTAGCCATCCCGGCATTAGGCTCAATGAATCTAAAAGATTGAACAATGGCATACCACAAGAAATACAGAATGCAAGGTAAATGGTTATTCATGACACACAGAATACGGACACATATGCCTACATGCCATAGATAAAACCAAAAGATTACATATGAAGATTCAAATCAATTGGCCACTCCTGGCTTTCCTTTTCCCATTCAAGCTTGGATGTTGCAGTGTCGGATTCCAGATGTATAATTTGCATCTTATCTAGCAATTCCTCAGCTGTTGAAGTAGTAACAAAGATTTGTCTCTCCGATTCTGCAATGATGTTTTCTTCCACAGCATAATCTAGAAATTTCAAAAGACCATCATAAAAACAATTTACATTCAGTAGTCCCAAGGGTTTAAAATGAAAGCCCAATAATTGCTCACAAGCAACTACAAATATTTCCTCAAGAGTACCTAGACCACCGGGTAATGCTATAAAAGCATCAGAATTATTGATTATGGCTTTAAGATTTCTAGGGATGCTCCTGACTCCTTTTTCCTTACCTATGGTTTCCTTATAAAGGTTTCCTTCAGCTAGAATATGAGACCAAATCCCTACAGCTGTAGCATCACTAGACTTAGCTGCTAGTGTCATATTTTCCATCATTTTCACACTACAACCCCCATAGATTATGCTAATCTTTCTGTGTGCTAGGACTTGCCCTAAGTGTTTTGTAGCTTCTACATAGGCTTTATCTTTTCCAAGACTAGAACCACAAAAGACACAAACATTCTTTATTTTTTTGATGGACTGAGAGGTAGACATATTAGTTGGAAAAATAGTACGCAGCGAAATTTTAAAATTTTATATCAGAGTATTTTCTAAAACACAAGTTTGACATGCTACATGCATAAATTAAAAGGATTTTACTAACCTTTGAATGCCGAAGAACTCCTGTAATCCGTGAAGAGAAGTAACGTTCTAGAAGAGCCTCAACCAACTGGTCTTCTTTGCTATTCTCTATCTACGATCAGAGTGAGTGTGGGCTCACACATATAGCTCTTCCTCAAGGTGATTATCCTTCCAACCAATTGAGAGAACCCAAAGCTAGTGTTCGTGATTTGTGAACAAGAGCTCTCAAGAAGTTTTAGATTCTCACCAGCAGAGTATCACTCTTAATTGTTCAATTGATCTAAATAACTTATGAGACTCACTCCCTATTTATAGAGGTTAGGTCTAGGGTCATTCTCTATCAGATAAGGTCTCAAAAAATCAAATCAGAATCAAATTCAGATCAATATCGGATGAAATCTGCGTAAAAACACGTGATTTTTATTTCGTGCATAGGTAAGCCGAACTTTCTCATAGGCAGGCCGAACTTGCCCCATCGGCAGGCTGAACTTTGAGATCGGCATGCCGAACTACCGAAAGAAAAATCTCAGCAAATCTTTTATTTTTCACCCGAGATTCTATAGGATAAAGTCCCAGTTTCAATTCAAATAACCCAATAAAGAAGTTATCTAAATAAAACAACTTTATCTAGATAATCTCTAGAAAAATAAATAGATTCCTAATAATTCTACAAGTTTATCTTGATATAATTTATTCAAAATTAAATCAACTGATAAACAGACAAGAATTATCCGATCCCAATAATTCAACAAGTTTAATCTTGAATTAATTTTGTCACAAAATTAATTCAACCGATAAACAGACATGAATTATTTGATTCTTTCAAATTTCAACCAATCTAATAAATCTGACATAAGTCACCAATAATTAGAAAAGCACGCTGTATCGTTACAGGATTTTGTGAGGTAGCAAAGGGGACCAAATGGACCTATATAGTTCAAGCTCCCGATACTTATGAAACCCAATATCCCAGATATACATTTCATAATTATCAACTCCAACACTACTCCACTAAAAGCTTGGAGCTGCACTCTCGAACTCTATAGAATTACGAAGCCTGTATGGCTAAGTCTCCATGACATATCATAGTGTACCGTATCCCCATAGGATTATCCATAATCGGCTTAAGGACAAGTTATGTCTTACCTTCCTGATTATTTTTATCTTATGTTCCATTATCTCACCATCGAAAAACTTACCATCCAAAGACAGTATATAATTCGGTTACACCTATGTATCCAAATGGTTGAGCACTCCAGTTTTCCAATTACAAGATAACGCATATAAGAGGATATCACTACTCCTAAAGAGGAGCTATGGATTCCATATCTATGAATAACAGGTCTATGTCATCAAGAGTCATGCCTCCAACGTACCGGCATGCATACCACTATTAAGATGTGGGTGTCATCCTTTGGCACATCAAAAGACACAAGTTAAGACAACGAGCCTACTATTTATCTCAGGATTAAGATACAATACAAATGATTGTCTAAAGTGAATCAATTTGCCAAGACAGAATTATTAATCCAAATCAATTCACTTTATGTCCCGATCCAACACATCGTCACTTATGACAACGTGCCAATGTTTCTATTCACAGAGTCTACCTCCGATGGTCAAGGCAAAGCATCTCCCAATAAGGATATAGACAACATAACAATCTTTACATGAATAAAGCGCCCAACTTTATTCCCTCGATTGCAGATCTTGTGATTTAGACCGTGACCTTAATAATCGTGTCTTCCGTATAATTTGTCCATCATATGCCCAATTCTTAAAGGTTTAGACCGGCAGTCTCAGACTATTGTTTGCTTATCATACATTCAACAAATATGAACGTAAAGAGGACAAGATTTGGTATATATAATAAATAAATTCTTTATTGATAAAAATGTCTCCAAAAACTTATTACATTTTTACTCCTTAGGGCATACATTTGGTTTATATAAGTGATTGTTTATGTCTTCTCCACTTAGACTTCGGGTTCTACATGAGGTTTTAAGGATGAAGAATACGTAAAAAGGACTAAAGAAATAGACGAGTAGGAAATGAAAAGGTAATCCAAAGATTTAAACAAAATCTTGTGCGGGTAAGAAAGTAAGATAAGGTGATTGATGGTTTACAGAAAATCTGATTTACTCTTTGAAAAAGATTAGACTCTAATTGCATAACTTTTGACAATTGACAATGGTTTGACAGAAGACACAACTGCAGACCTTTTGACAAATATACATCGAGTCTAAAAATTCAATATAAACGACAAATACTGTAGAACTTTTGAAATTTGAGACACAAATCTTGAAATATCTGGATAAGTTTTAAAAATTGAAACATGTTCTTGTACCGTATATGACGTGTCTGATTAGATAATATATTTTATTCTATATATATAATTAAGAAAACCATAAATTAAATGAGATACTAAAACTTACTGTATCAATCTAATAATCACAATTATTTCAAACACAAAGACAATATTCTGAGTAAAAGAAAGACAGACTATCAAACATCCATTGAAATGATTTCAAACAAGCAAAGACTAAACAACCTTTATAAAGCAATGATTTATTCCCCATCAAATTTTCTTATGGCTTGGCAAACAGGATCTAGAAATACCATATCTCTAAGGTGTTGTCTTTCTGCATGGAGTTTAGGCCAGAGTATAAAAATAGCTCCTTAAACATATCCACTAGGGTGACCATAAAGAGGAGAATGGATGCTATCCAAGTTCTCCTTTAAAAGTCCATCCCTACAAAACCTTATTTTATCCTCTCTATTCGTAGACATATAACCAGGTGAAGTACATTTACCGTTACAATTTTGTCTTCCACATTTACTGCATGTTACCGCGATAGCACGAGCTCTTCTTTTCATTGCACTACGACTGGTACCCGTTCCTGATAAACCAACATCTTGACTGAAGTTATTCAGACGAATCTTCCCTTCTATCAACATTCTCACATCATAAGGGTTGCCAAAACGCATAAGAATCCACAACCGAGTGATCCTAGCCTTGTATTTCTTTCTGAGAATCTTTTGGAAAAGTGATGGGAAATACTTTCTCAGGTGTTAATACTTTGGGTCCATGATAAGATGAAAGGAGAGTAAATAGAAAGGAAAAATTGAGATAGTAAATTGCAGAATCCTAGAATTCCTTCTTCTTTTAGACGAAAAAGAAGTTCTAGAGAGAAAGAAGATTTATGATCTAGAGAGAGAATAACAAATTAAGAGAGAGTGTGTGAGCTTAGAGAAATAAGCTCCCATGCACAGTAGACGTATATGTAAACAATAATTAAACCACTATAGATGACACATATAGAGGCCACATGGGAAAGACAATGTGAGTCAAACTGATTCAGGATTTAGACTAGGCCCAAATGTTCGAAGTTGAAATGGGTCAGGTTATTTTGGGCCTTTACATATTTAGAACGAGTTAAATCATAAAATTAAAAACTAATTCATACAGATCTTATGCCCATTTCAAAGTCCACTAAAAAAAAAATAACTATGAACAACAAATCTAATTTCACGACAATCAGGGATCTTCCTAAATGGTATTTAAATCATTCCATAACATCATAATCATCAAGTAACTCAAATAATTTGTTTAAATCAAAGCCTTATTGAATAATACATTCACTCATATGTTATCCTTAATACTTAGTATTTATCAATGGACTCATCATCATTCCTACCAAGGGTTTAGAATGTGACTAACCTTGAAATCAATATGATTTACATCTTCCAACATAGACCATATCAATGAGCAGAGACTTTTGATGTTACGACTTAAGCACATAAAAAATTTTCACAATTTCTCTTATACAATACTTAATTTCCTCATATAATAAAACCTCAGGCAACCAAAAGATTCGCATCTAAGCACCTAGAAGTTAAACCTTTCATCATAAAGGTTTGACATCATCGCAGGTGCCTTAAATATTATGATTTACTCAAGGAAACTTCGATTAGTCATTTTTACACTACATCTATTCATAAAAATCATTGACTCTACTAGAGCACAATGTAGGCAACAAAATATTCTAACATTAAAATTTATACATTCTTTGCTTTTACACAGTCTCAATAGACCAAAAATCTAACATTTATCTTATTTAAGATTCAATACCATGGATTCCTAATTTATCTCATATTTTCATGTAAACAAAACTTTCAAGAAAAGTTATTGATACTAATGTACTCTATCGAATTCACACATAATCATTACTTAAATCTGAATCAATTACAAAGTATTTGGCATATCAATGCCAAACTTTGAAATCAACAAATCAAACCTTATATTTCTAATTACTTTTCATGAGATTAAAAGATTCTTAAATCCTCGTATTGACACGAATTTCTCATCATTTTATATGAATTAGATATGCTTATAGATCCTAGTATTATACGAAGGTTCATTTTGATGATGACAATAAAAATTCAACTTCAAAAACATCTCAAAAACAAATTTACAAAGTGGTGCTACACTCCCTAGGTTAACCAAACCTAGGCTCGGATACCGAAAATTCTATAACGCCCCTATATGGGGGTTAACAGTTTTTAAATAAATAAAATAAAAATCAGAAAATAAAGATAAAACATCAAAGTTATTTACCCAGGACTTAAATGGAAACTCTCAAAATAAAAATAAAACATAAACAAATAAATAAACCACAGTTTAATGTAGCACCTTAAATTTTAATAATATAAAACTATCATCATCATCATTTCAACTCTCAACAAATCTTAATACAGTCACAGAAAGTAACAATTGATGCTTACATTATCATGCAGATCATTCTTTGTATTCAAAGCAATTCCAACGTAATATAACTATATAGCTTCCTTAACTATTTTTCTTGTAACTATCTCACACTTAATGAGTCCTAAAAAGAGGAAAATATAAGGGAATGAGCGACAACATGCTCAGTAGGAAAAACCACTACTCACCTTAAGGTTTTATTCTTTACCATATTAAAACTGCATGGTTAGTTAGTTTTTATCATTATCTAAATTATGAGATTTATTATGATCATATTCTGTGGATACCATAGTTAATCATTACCAAGTTTCATACATATACATATATACAATATTAATATTCATAATTATTCCTAGGTGTCCACATTATATGAAGTATTACTCAACTTATCGAAACCCAAATAGGCATACTTGGCTACCCTCCAAACATTCCGAGGGTATTCCGGTGAGGGAATATCAAGCCTCGAGTCTTCACCAAGTCGATTCCCGTACAGTGTGTTCTAGGACTTTCAACCCAAGGGAGCGTCATCACCTCCCCCCCTATTTTACCTTTTTGGGTATTCGTGCCCAAGGACGTAACCGCTGCCCTCTTCACGTCTCACCATTTCTCAATGTTTAATTATTATTTAAAGAGTCAATTTTTCTAACCATGCTTCCCAACTTATAACAACATATGTTAATTCATTATGTTTCTCGCTAATCAATACAGGGCGAGTTCATGTCATAGTTTCATATGTGATTCTCATATAATAGCAGCTCAACATAGATACATATATCTTGTGATAAAACAATCAATTTTAATGCCATAAAAACCTTACAAAAGATGAGTAATAAAATCCCTACCTTTCAAGCTTCTCAGCAATCTTTTAATCTCAAAATTAATTAACGTTAGCTACATACACCCTTAATCCTAAGTCGTGCATAAAGACAATTAAAACTAAAGCACAACATCTAACTACATCCATATGTGTAAATCTACATATTTTAGTCTATAATAAGATTCATAAATCACTTAGGATAGTGTTGGAAAGGTTGCATGATATTAAGGGATTAGAAGATGAGCAAAGAATCTACAATTAGCACATGAGTTAACAGGTGGTTTACTTAAGGTAGACGAGTGACATACTGCCACTGGCAGGTTTACTAGTTTCCAATCCGAGAATTGAAAAATTCATAGAAAATACAATACAACTCCAATTTAGGCTCATGATAGCTCATTGGAAAGCTTAGGATGTCTACTTTTTAAATATGCAAACCAATTTATAAAATTTATTTTCATCCAATCCCAGAATTTCAAGAAAGGGCTACTGCCCATAAAGATAATACAAGGTTTATGGAAGGTTAAGTTTCTCTTTAACCCAAAGCATATTATCCTTGATCAAAATCCTAAAATTATTCCAAAATATGCAGCATGCATTATATAATCATAATAAACATATTCTCATGAGTTTTATACCAAAATCATCATCAAACCAAAATAAAGGTTGATTGTCGGTTTTAATTCAAGACTCAAGTTTTTGTTCATAAATGCTCAAATATGCATGCTAACATAATTAGAAATTTGCATGAACTTTGAACACGAAAATTATACATTAACGATGGAGAAACACATACTAAAACCAAGTTTGAATTAAAGAAAACCTACCTCAAAATTCCTTTGAAAAACACCAAAGTTCGGGTAAAAATCAAGCTTGAAACTTTGGCTACAAAGAGAGATTTATTCTTTGTGTCTTTAGTTATAAATTAACGTGAGAAAGGGAGAGAATGAGAAACTAGAGAAGAATGTGGTGATGGTTGAATAAAAAGGCATCAAAATAATTAAGGAGCGAGAGATAATTGTAGGTTTATGGGGAAAGTGGTAGGAAGAAACAAATGAGCATTAAAAGAAAATATTTTCATGTCTCCCCTAGAGAATTTCAGTAAATAATGCCTATATAATTGAGGGGGCAAATGGGGCAAGTTGTGGTAGAAGACAAGGAAGCTTTAAAAAGGTGGTTGAGAAAATATATCAATGTCTTCTAGTAATTGAAGTGAATTAATTCTATGTCTCCTTCGAAGACCTTTAGCCAAATGAGAAAGAGGCTACTTAATTGAGCATTAATGTAGAAAGACAAGGTTGGTAGAAGTGGGTTATAGGTAAATTTTGAATGTTTCTTATAGAGACTTGGTAAAAAATGCTAAAGTGATATTTTATTCATATGATTTTTATAAAAATCATACGCGTTAAAATAATAGGTGTTTCAAAGCTACCTCATGATCCTTAAGAAACTTGTGGAGCCACGCTGCTTCTTTTGAAGCATCACTAGCTGCCACATACTCGGCCTCTATCGTTGAATCTGAAGTACAATTTTGCTTCACACTTCTTCAATTGATGGCACCACCACCTAGAGTAAACACAAAACCCAAATTCAAGCTTCTATAATCCAGACAAGATTGGAAATACGAATCAGTGTATCCTAGAGGAGTTAAGTCCTCATCCAAATACACAAGCATTTACCCTCGAGTCCTTATCAGGTACTTGAAAATATGCTTTATTGCAACCCATTGGTTCGGTCTCGGATTTGTCTAAAATCAACTTATAATCCTGATAGCATAATAAATATCCATTCGTGTGTAAAGCATGGCATACAAGAGACTATACACTGCCAAAGCATAAGGCACCTTCTTCATGTATTTTCTTTCTTCCTCAGACTTTGGAGAGTCTTTCTTAGAAAGAGTAATTCCAAACCTAGATGATTGCCCACCTTTCTTGGAATTCTACATTGCAAACCTCTTGAGAATTTTATCTATAGCCAGCCTGTGATAAAGCCATCATTTTGTTCTTCCTATCCCAAAAAATTTAGATATCGAGAACAATTAGCCTCATCTAAGTCCTTCATGTCAAACTATTTGGTCAACGATAATTTGAACGATGACAATGCTCCAATGTCATTCCCAATTAGCAAAATGTCATCTACATAAAGCAGTAGAAAAATCACCTTTCGATCTTTAACGTGTTTGTACACACATGGTTCGTCCACATTTTTTGCCAACCCATAAGTCTTGATCACTTAATCAAATCTTATGTTTAAAGAACTGGAAGCCTACTTAAGTCCATACATTAACTTTAGCAGCTTACAATCCTTACCCTCTTGACCCTTGATCTTAAATCCGTATGGTTGTTCCATATGAATAGACTCATCAAGAGAGCCATTTAGAAAGCAGTCTTGACATCCATCTACCAAATCTCTTAGTCAAGAGCGGCAGCTATGGACAAGAGAATCTGGATGGACTTAAGCATGGCTACAGGTGAAAAGGTTTCCTCACAATCAATTCCTGCCTTTTATGTGTAACCTTTAGCTACTAGTCTAGCCTTAAAGGTTTCAACCCTTCCATCCACTCCTCTTTTCCTCTTATAGATCCATTTACACCCTATGGGTTTTACCCTTTCGAGAAGATCCACAAGTTCACAGACCCGATTAGTCTCCATAGACTTCATCTTTGTGTTCATGGCCTCTGTCTAGAGTTTCAAACCAACATCCTCCATAGCCTCTGCGCAAGTATAAGGATCGCTGTCATGTTCATCCGGTTTATCCAAGAAGGCCTCAACATTAAACATATACCTTTTGGGTTGACGCCTGATCCTCCCACTACACCGAAGCCTCTTAGGTTGTTGTTTGGGTTCACTTCGTTTTTCTACATTGATTGGAGCGGTTTCTACCAGAACCCCTAGAGTAATTAGATCACTCTTAAACTCCTTGAGCACTACTTTGTTTCGAGGCTTAAAGTTGTCCATGTAAGTCTTCTCAAGGAAAGTTGCATTAGTTGAAACCATTTCTTTATTTTCCTTTGGATTATAAAAATAATCCCCTTTAGTCCCTTTTGGATATCGTACAAACATGCAAACTTTAGAACGTGCTTCTAATTTATTCACATCCTTAAACAGGACAGGAGTCGGACATCCCTATATGCGAATATGGTTTAAAGATGTATTCCTACCTGTCCACAATCGTGAGGAGTTCTACGAACCGAATTTAAAGGCACATTGTTCAAAAGATAACATGCGGTTTGTAGTGCATATCCCTAAAAGGATAAAGGTAATGATGAATAACTCATCATGGACCTAACAATATCCAACAAAGTCCTATTCTTTCTTTCTGCCATGCCATTCTATTGCGATGTGCCAGCGTAGTCAAATGGGATAAAATCCCATTCTCTAATAAGTGTCATAAGAACTCATTAGAAAGGTATTCTCCACCTTGATCGGATCGAAGTGCCTTTATGGGTCTACCTAATGGTTTTTCCACTTCAACTCAAAACTCCCTGAACTTGTCATAAGTTTTGCTTTTGTGGTGCATCAGGTACACATACCCATACCTTGAGTAATCATCATTAAAAGTGATGAAGTACTGATACCTTCCTCATGCCTGGATGTTCATCGGTCTGCAAGCATCACTATGTACAAGTTCTAGAACCCCTTCGGCCCTATTGCCCTTAGACCCGAATGGTCTTTTGGTCATTTTACCCTCCAAACAAGATTCACATTGAGGTATATATTCTACCTTTAAGTGACTTAAAGGTCCATCCCTTACTAGCCTTTGAATCCTATTCAGGTTAATATAACCAAGGCGCAAATGCCAAAGATAAGTCTTATTAGAATGAGAAGTTTTAGGCCTTTTAGAGTTATTATCATTCATCTCAGCATTAAGTAGTAAGTCCATCTTAGGTTTGATAAAATATAGATTATTTTACATCCATCCAAAACAGATAAAAGATTTGTTTTTACAAATCACCACCTTATTATTAAATGAAACTAAATAAGAGTCTTTAAATAAACAAGCTATAGAATTTAAATTCCTTTTAAATTTAGGAACATAAAAACAATCTCGCAAAATTAAATTCCTATAATTATCAAAACAAAGATGGACATCTCCCACTGCTTCCGCTAAGACCAAGGATCCATCGCCTATCCGAAGCGTGAAGTCTTCATGAAGCAGACTTCTTGTTTCTTTGAACCCCTATAGAGAAACACCAACGTGATTAGTTGCATCGGAATCTATGACGCAAATGTCACTAGATTCCTAAACTAAACAAGTTTCTATGTAGAAAAGAACACCCCTACCTCCTCGGGAAAAGAAGTCTTTGCAATTCTTCTTAATGTGCCCAACCATTTTGCAGAAGAAGCACTTGAGCTTTTTCAAGTTTTTCTTCTTCTTTTTCTTGCTCTTGCAATTTACAGGAATAAAAGGCTTCCCATTCTTGGCCCGTTGTTTCTTTCCATTCCTAGAGTTGGGATTGGAACTAAAAGTAGCAGCCAAATTGGCCTCGCCACCAACAAGAGACTCCCTGATCAGTAGTTCAAACTCCTGTAACTATTTCCTCAACTTTGTTAAGGTCATATCTTGTCTGTTACTCAAATTAAAAGTAGCTATAAACAAAATGAATTCCTTTGACAGAGTGTCAAAGACCATAGTCATCTGAGTTTCAGCATTGATGTCGGCTTTATTGGTTTGTGCCTTGGCAAGCCCATGACCAACATCATGTGCTCCTTTATAGGTGTTCTCGGTCTCTGTTTAGAGTTAAGAAGTTTTTGAAGTGCCCACTTGCCGCTTAGTTTAGGCCTGACCTCTAAATATGTCTTTTAGATTATCTAAGATCTATCTAGCAGTCTCATAATCCTCATGTTGAGCCTACAACATGTTATTCATGCTGGGCACAACATAGTAGCGAGCTGATCATTAGTATCTTTCCAATGATCATATGCTTAGATTTGATCATTGGTGGAATCTCCCATAGGCTTGGGAGGATAAGGGGTTATTAGCACAAATTTTAGTTTCTCAAAAGAGAGGACACTATTCAGATTTCATTTCCAATCATTGTAGTTCTCACCAGTTAATTGGTTTTTATCAAGTATCGATGATAAAGCCTTTTCAGACATTTTTAATCTACAATAAAGAATCATATGCCAAACATAAGCAAACATATCATAATAATTTAGTAAGATAACACAATCGTGTAAAACACATAAATGTGTTTATGTGTCAAAACCTTGAAAATATTATAACCTTATAACGATAATTCCCAACTCAAAATTAAACAAGCTTATAGGGGAGTCTTGCCAAATTCAATAAGGAACATAGATCCCCTCCTGATTAATATATGCCATCTAGGACCTGTATGATCCATCATATATTAATAATAATCATTTTTTTGGCCATTAATTTTATTAATAGAGTTCCTAAGGGAGGTTAATAATAAAATTAACAGGAGTGTATAACCATCGTTTTAATATTTTATCCATGATTTATAATTACCACCTAGGGTTGTGTAATCGTGAATCATGCTAAAATACCTTATCCTTTCAGAGATCTAACCTGGTACATGATGAAGTCCCTTCTTAAAGTTCGAAACCACCATATGCTACCTATAGCCCAATGATGGAGGCCTTAGGTCCTCTCTTTGAAAACCTTTGCCCACTCAATCTTTTGAAATCAAGGTTTTATTTAGAAAACATGCATAAATAATTTTATTATGAGCTGTACTCCTTATTCTATATGGCATGTTATCAATATATATGGCAAATATATTATAATGCAGACAAGTAAAGCAATCAAGCAAAGCTACAGGCAAAATAATAACAAATAACCGTAATATTATGGTTCCACCCTAGAGAAAAGAAAATAAAAATTACAAGAGAATAATCGAAACATATTATCGATTCTTTATCCTTGAAGCCTGAAGCTGTATCCTTTTTCATGTAATGCCCATCTTCAAGTCTTCAATCCCAATAGATTGAATACTCCATATTTTTTATCATATCCAAATTTAATGTTTCTTAGAATTGTCCCAAAAATAAAATTAAAACTGCATTGAAAACTATACCTTTTTTGGAAAGATTTCTAGCTCTCTACTGGCATACCGATTTATGTGATCGGCTAGCCGGTCATGTTCCATCGGCATGTCGATCTTTTTAGGTCGGACTGCTAATTATGATAGTTCAGCCTACCAAACTAGAAAGTTCAACCTGCCACCAAAGCCACTAAATTTCTACCCAGTTGAGGGCCTACCAAACCTAAAGTTTAGCATACCGAATCTATGACCATCGGCTTGCTAAAATGGAGGGTTCGGCATGCCGATCGAGTAGAAATCATGCTTTTCAGAAAATATAGTTTTTAATGCAATTTATCAATTTTATTTTCAACGATTCAAAAACATAAAATTAGAGACTCAGGAAATATCTGAGAAGCCATCAACCATCTTCTAGATTCGTCTTCTCTGAATGATTATTTAAATATAGAATTCTTATAAATTTAAAATTAAATAATAATTCCTAGACAGAGATGATAGTCCGTCATTTAATTACATAAAAAACCTAGATACATATTCTAACCTCTAAGGGACCATAACCGGCATAAATTAATTAATTAATAATTAATTAAATAATAATTTAATCAATCATAATTAATTAATAAACATTCACTATATAATCCATGACAACATAAAGATATACAGAAACCTAAAGTGCCAACTCTCTATAAAATTAAATTCAAGCATAGGAGAAATTAAGATCACATAATTTATATGTATAGCATAATTACAAATTTGTAAATTTATGTAAAAAGAAAAGGCTCTAAAACTAATTGTCAGAAAAATAGAACGCAGCGGAATTTTAAAATATATTAGAGTATTTTTTAAAACACAAGTTTGACACACTATATGCATAAATTAACTAGATCTTACTAACTTTTGTGTGTTGAAAAGCTCCTGTAATCAATAAAGAGAAGTAACATTCTAGAAGGACCTCAAACAATTGGCCTTCTTTGCTATTCTCTATCCACGATTGGAGTGAGTGTGGGCTCATGTTGTTCAACTTTTCCATCAGGTAGCTCTCCTTCCAACCAATTGAGAAATACCAAAGCTATAATTCATGATTTGTGAATGATAGCTCTCCAAGGAGTTTCAGAATCTCACTAACAAAGTCTCATTCTAGATTTCTCAACTAATCTAAAAAATAATGAGACTCACTCTCTTTTTATAGAGGTTGGGCCTAGGAGTCAGTCGTTATTAGATAAGGCCTCAAAAATTCAAATCAGAATCAAATTAGAATCAATATCTGATAAAATTTTGCTTGAAAACGTGTAATTCTTTTATCACCCGATTGGCAGGCCAAACTAGTAGATTGGCTTGCTGATCCTCCTCAATCGGCAGGCCAAACTTAAAGATCAGCCTGCCACACTTGCAATAAAAAGTTTCCTGTGAATTTTTATTTCCCACTCGAGATTCTTAAGATAGAGCCTTAGTTTTAATTCAAATAACCTAATAGAGAAGTTATCTGATTAAAACAGTCATATCTAGATAATATCTAGGAAAATAAATATTCCTGATAATTCAACAAGGTTATTTTCAATTAATTTATTCAAAATTAATCCAACCGATAAATCGACATAAATTATCTGTTCCCGATAATTTAACAAGTTTATCTTAAATTAATTTTCACAAAATTAATTCAACTGATAAACAGACATGAATTATTTGATCTTATCAAATTTTCAGTCATTCTGATAATATGATAAGTCACCAATTATTGGAAAAGCACGCCTTATCGTTACAGAATTTTTATGAGCTAGCAAAGGGAAACTGATGGACCTATATAATTCAAGCTCCCAATAATTATGAAACCCAATCTCCCAGATATACATTTCATAATTATCAACTCCAACGCTACCTACTAAAAGCTTGGAGCTGCACTCTCGAACTATATAGAATTACAAAGCCTGTATAGCTAAGTCTCCGTGACATATCATAATGTATCGTATCCCTATATGATTATCCATAATCTGCTGAAGGATAAGTTCTGTCTTACCTTCTCGGTTATTTTTATCTTACGTTCTATTATCTCACCATCAAAAAACTTACCATCCAATGACAGTATAGCATTCGGTTACACTTATGTATCCAAAAGGTTGAGCGCTCTAGTCTTTCAATTACAAGATAATGCATATGAGAGGATATCAACTGCTCCTAAAGAGGAGCTATGCATTTCATATCTATAAATAACAAGTTTACGCTATCAAGAATCATACCTCCAACATATCGGCATGCATACCACTATTAAAATATGAATGTCATCTTTTAGTATATCAAAAGATATAAGTTGTGGATGGATTTTCCTACAGATATTTTCGAATCAAACAGTTGAGAATTTTTGGGCCCTCAAATCACTGTTAGATGGACCTGTCCACTCGGATATGCACACGAAATTAGAACTAAACGGAGGAAAAATAAAGCAAAAATAAAGAACACGCCAAATTTATAGTGGTTCACTCTGTTAATGAAGAGCTACGTCCATTGTAGTTCGCTATCTGGTATTCTGTGTACAAATTGTAGTATTACAAGGAAACTAGGACGAAAGTAAATAGGCAGAGTTTTCTGTGTCTCTTTTTGTATATCTTTCTGTATATCTTTCCTTCGAAGCCACCTCTCCGCCATATATATACTATGAAATTGAAACGTGGTCTTTAACCGTCAGATGGAGTGGAGTAGTGCTTCGCAGGTAACTGTGATATGGGATACGTGTCGGTAGACGATTTGCTGCAGAATCCACTACTTCCTCATATTCCAGTCCTGTACTCAATGTGCGTTAAATGTTAGAACGTGCTATCCGTCGAATTGATACGAATGATCCGGTCGAGCGGTTCCTTAAACGATCTGGACGAGCGATACCCTGAATGAATCGAATAGTCGGTTTGGGAAGCCAATCCCAACTATCGAATCGAATAATCGATTCAATTGTGCGACCCGTTCGAGTCGGTCGATCAACATTGTTGGGCCGCCATGGCCCACGGTCAATTTGGGCCTGTCCGAATTGTACCCCAACAGTTAGCCCCCCACTCCTTAGTCTCATGTTATAGACTACAAGAGTGAAGATCTGATTCTGGAATCGACTGTGCATGGCTTGGACGTCTCTTCACCTGTGCCAGAATCATGACTTTCCCTTGGGAAATCATGACAATTAACTACCCGCGACACGTGTCGGTATGCCACTGGTGATTCATTAATAATCACTGCGACGCTGACGTACGTGTGGGATTCGAAAAGGCACCGCCTCGGTTTGAGCAGGAACCAAAAAGATGCATAACCCTAGCCCTTGGATTAGATTGATCTGAAGTGATCTCAACCGTCGAAACGGTGGTCTAGAAGGTACATATAGCAGTGTCTGTCCTTTTCCTTCAATCCATCTTTCTCCTCCTCAGATTTCCAGTCTTTCTTGCGCTTCTAGGATGATTTTCCTCCCATCTTCCCCAGTTTTTTCAATTCCTTCAGGCAAGATTTCCTACTCTCCCTTCTTTTCTTGTAATTTTCTTTGCACAATCTTCTTCTTCTCTCAATTTTGAGCATTTTGATGCCGAATACGCCATATTTCTCAAGAAAGTCAGTAACTGCCAGGGCTATTTGCCTCTGTATCAACTGTAAAACATCCAAGAACTGTATTAAAGTTCTTTAAGTTTTGGGGTCCAGTGCCTTTTTGATCTTAGAATCCCTAGAATTCCCTTAGCAATCGTGTTTGAGAGATGTCGAAATCAGTGGCCACTACTTCGAGCTCTAGCAGTGGAGACAATCCTTAGTCGAGCAATGACGAAAGGGAAGTGGACGAAATGATTCGTCAGAAAAACCTGATTGAATCGAGCGAAAGGACGGCTGGTGCCGAGATTGGTGAAACGTTCAGCCGGAGGATAGAAAGGAACCAACCAGCTGGACCCTCCAGAAGAGTCGAGGATGTCGACCCACTCGAAAGGAGAAAGTTCGTCTCTCCAACCAAAGGGGTATCATTTTTTACAAAGAATCCAGAGTCTATCCTCACAAAATCGGATCTCCATGCGATAAGAATGAAATATGGGGTCCCACCTACGGTTGAGATTCGACTTCCTTACCCGAGCGAACGGGCTGATACCTAAAACGACGGTTGGTTTTGCGTGTACAGCAAATGGTTCGAGCTAGGTCTTCGACTGCCGATCCTCGAATTTATATTAGAGACCGTGGGTCACTTCGATATCTTCATGACACAGCTTATGCCGAACGAAGTTTGGCTCCTGATTGCACTGATTGTTTTAATCGAAAAAGCTAAGATAGATTTTGACATATACGATTTTCTTCGATGTTACTATCTGAAACCAAATAGTAAGAACCCAGGTCGATTTTATTTTGTTTATCGACAGTCGAAATAGCTTATAGGAGACTTCGCTAACGCGGATAGACGTTGGGAAGAGCGATACTTCTTCATGTCGATTAACCGCGATTCTTGCGAGCTTTCTACTCGAGTTCCTTTTCCTTTTGCCTTCGGTCATATTGGTGAGTTTCAATCCTTTCAACTGTTTCAAACAGTAATTTCAACTGATCTCAAGTACGTCTCTTTTTTGTAGATTACGAGCTAAACCACCCAGCTCCAGTTGGCGAGAGGTTCAAATTGAAACTTCAGGCACTACTCGCGCTAAAGGATCAGACCTGGGCCAAAATTTCAAAACCCGATCAGCTTGGAAAGTCGTCGATTTGGAAGAATTTCAATAGCATTCCCACAGGTATTCCTATTCGATTTCCAAAATGAGTCGATTGGGTGTTCGTACGCCGTGGTGCACTTCAGCGGCTATACGGTCTGTCAAAATTTATTACTCCACTGTTTGATGAAGACGTTCATCTCGCAGAAGCCGCTTTATCAGCCATGAAGGTGACATTACCTCCTTTGGGTGAGATGAGGAAGAAAAAGCTGGCAGACAAACCGAAGAAAAGGCGAGGAGAAGTGGGCAAATCGTCAGCACCTAAGGAGATGATTCCTCATGTCGAACCGTCTGAGCTGCCTCCTCCCCCACCGTTTGATATTCAGCCCCCACCGTCGAAGAAAAGGAAAGGTACAGAGCCTCCTGCTCCAGCCGAAAATGTCGAAAGGTCGACTTCGGAGAAGACGTTGGATGTCCCAGATGACACTAGCGTCCTTCAAGACAAGGAAGTTGTGGCGAGAGCGGCAATCAACTTCTACTTCAACAAAGACGAGGAGGTCTTTGGGGGGAAACCGTTTACATGGCGGCACAACGAAGCGGCTGCTGCATTGGGACAGGTAAAATCTCAATTTTAAGTAGCCCCAGTTCGACATATATGAATTTTTTCCACAGCTTTTAAGTAGCCCCATGGGTTCGATCGAATCGATTAATGCAACAATTTTGTAAATGCGCAGGCTCTTATGTTCCATAATCTCTTTGCGAACAAGGCAGTGCATAAACTTGAACGGGAGGCGTTGAAGAACAAAGAGCTCAGGGAAAAGCTCGAAGGGGCGAAGTCGCAGGTGGAGAGCAAATAGAGGGACCTTAACGATACCATTGACGTACTGAACAGGGCGAACAGCAAGGTGTTAAGCTCGGCGAGCAAAGTTCGGCTTTTGGAAGGAGAGAACGAAGGTCTCAAGGAGAAGATATCCTCGAAGGATAAGGACATCGAAGATATTAAGGAGCAGTTGCTCGAGGTCTACGGTACCTCTTCCTTCAAGGCACGACTCGACGCAATGATCGAATTCAAATCCGGCAAGCTTTTCGTCGATGCAATCGACCAAGAGATAAAGGAACTTCAGAAAGTGCTGTCGACGGATGATCAGGTAGTCGAAGTTGAATTTGACCACGATGATGTCACCGTCGAGATTCCTCCCGAGTCCAAAGCCTCAACAGTTCCAACTGCTGGAGTCGTCGATCAATCGACCATTGAAACAAACGAGCCCGAAGATAACCAGCCAGCTGAAGGAGGGGAACTTTGAAAAAATGACTTTTTTTTTTTTTGGATAATTTCATTTTGTTCGATAGAGCTTTCGATTCAACAATTGGAAAATTCAAAATTGTAATTTTAGAATTTTCGTATCACTTCAGGATTTGTGCTTTTCGAGTCATTGTGCATCAGAGATCTTGATCTTTTAACTGACAAAATCAATCGGATAATAAACAGAGTTTGCAATCGGCTAGGCTAAATGAAATCAGTTTGAATTACGAATGAAGCGTACATTGTATTCACTGAAACGATTAAATGGATTTAAAATTGCAACTGAAATAATTGCTCCATTAGTTCGATTCGTCCAGTGGGATTTAGGTCGATATAGACGAACCAAAAATTATGCCATGAACGTGAAAATTATGAATTCGGATCGATCTAATCGAGTCTGATGTTGGCCACGAAGATGGCGTCTGCAAGCTCGAATCGATCTGGTCGAGTCTGATGTTGGCCATGAAGATGGCGTCTTAGTGATTGGATCGATCTGGCTGAGTCCAATGTCGAGCCATGAAGATGGCGATGGAGAGTCCGGATCGACATGGTCGAGTCCGAAGTTGGCCATGAAGATGTCAACTTAGTGATTGGATCGATCTGGTCGAGTCCAATGTCGAGCCATGAAGATGGCGATGGAGTCCGGATCGACATGGTCGAGTCCGAAGTTGGCCATGAAGATGGAAACTTAGTGATTGGATCAATCTGGCCGAGTCCAATGTCGAGCCATGAAGATGGCGATGGAGAGTCCGGATCGACATGGTCGAGTCCGAAGTTGGCCATGAAGATGGCAACCTTGTGATTGGATCTATCTGGTCGAGTCCAATGTCGAGCCATGAAGATGGCGATGGAGAGTCCGGATTGACATGGTCGAGTCCGAAGTTGGCCATAAAGATGGCGTCTTAGTGATTGGATCGATCTGGTCGAGTCCAATGTTTGATATAATATTTCCTGAAGATCAAAGTCAAAAAACTCGTCAGTTTATCGGGGAAATAATATTTGATATAATAATACGACTGAACTCGTTTATATGTGCACGAGCTGCCTACGTATCCCTTGCACGGGAATCAAGTCAGACGTAGTTCAATTACATAGCGAGAGCAGAATTGAAAAACTACATATAGTACTTCCTCAA
>CAMOHE010051881.1:42889-56090 GCA_946598075.1 Artocarpus hirsutus | reverse complement strand
CCTAAGCCCTAAGACCCTAAGCCCTAAGCCCTAAGCCCTAAGCCCTAAGCCCTAAGCCCTAAGACCCTAAGCCCTAAGCCCTAAGCCCTAAGCCCTAAGCCCTAAGCCCTAAGACCCTAAGCCCTAAGCCCTAAGCCCTAAGCCCTAAACCCTTATTCCCTAAAACCCTAAACCCGTAATGTATGAGAAGCCTATGCTCGTTGGATCGAGGCAAACAACAAGGCCTGTTGTTTCCTTTTTACTGGCATGTTTGATGTGCTTAGGATGAAGCACAAATGCGTGGAGACTTCTTATGAGATAATGCAATCTTTGCAAGAGATGCTTGGCAAGCCTTCTAAAAAGGCATGTCATGAAGCCTTCAAGGCTATGATAAATGCTAAGATGAAGGCAGAGGACTCGATCAGAGAACATGTTCTCAACATGGTAAACTATCTCCATGAGGCCGAGTTGAACGGGGCGTTGATAGATGAAGCCACACAAGTGGGGATGATTTTTTAAACCCTCTCCCCTACGTTCCTTTAGTTCAAAAGCAATATTTCATGAACAAGTTGATATATAACATGACTGAGTTGCTTAATGAGCTGCGAACCTTTGAGTCTATTTCAAAAGAAAAAACTAAAGAAGCTAAGGCAAATGTTGTAGAAGCTCAACCTTCCTCTTCTACTCAAAAGAATAGGAAGAGGAAAAGAACTAAAGGAAGTGATAAGTTTAAGAATAGAGGGCAACCTAAGAAGAACAAAAGCAACAACAACAAAAAGAATTCAAAGCAAAAGAAGCCCAAAAGAAAATGTTTCCACTGTGGCATAGTTGGGCACTAGAAGAGAAACTGCAAAAAGTATCTTCAAGAGCTCATAGAAAAGAAGAACAATGGTAAATCAAATTTACTCATTTTAGAAGCTTGTTTAGTTAAAGATGATACTTCACCTTGGATAAATGATTCAGGGGCAACTAACCATGTTTGTTCTTCTTTGCAGATGCTTAGTTCTTCAAGGGGGCTTGCTGACGAGGAATAGATGATGAGAGTGGGAACGGGAGAGGTTGTTTCAGCAAGCGCAATGGGAGTCGTTAAACTTTATTTAAGAAATAAGTTTTTAATTTTAGACAATGTTTATTACATTCCTGGTTTTCGTAGAAATTTGATTTTTGTTTTCAGGTTGTTTGAACAAATGTTTAATGTTTCTTTTAATAACAATTTTGTTAATATTTCTAGAAATGGTTTAGATATTTGTTCTACACATCTGAAAAATGGACTTTACACCTTGAAGCCTAACAAAAATCACTGCTCAATACCGAAATGTTCAAAGTTGAACAACCAAAACCTAAGAAGCAAAAGGTTTCTTCTGATGATGAAACTAAACCCTATGGCACCTTAAATTAGGTCATGTTAACCTTGATAGAATTAACAGACTAGTAAATGATGGTCCCTTAAGAGAACTAAAAGTTAGTTCTCTACTAGTTTGTAAATCTTGTCTTAAAGGGTTAAGGAACCACTTGAGCTAATACATTTAGACGTCTGTAGTCTATTGAATGTACAAGTACGTGGTGGTTACATATATTTCATCACATTTATTGACGATTATTCGAGGTATGGATACATGTACCTAATGCGAAGGAAATCTAAAACTTTTGAAAAGTTTAAAGAATTCCAAGTAGAAGTTGAAAAGCAATTAGAAAAGACGGTGAAGACTCTTCGATCTGATCGAGGAGGGGAATACCTTGATATTGAATTCAATGACTATATGATAGAACATGGTATTCTATCACAACTCACCGCACCTACAACACCACAACAAAATGGTGTTACAGAGAAAAGAAATCAGACGTTGCTTGATATGGTGAGATCCACGCTCAACTACTTATCATTACCCACTTCATTTTGGGGACATGCACTACAAACTGTAGTATATCTTCAAAACATAGTTTCATCTAAGTCTATTCCAAAAACACCTTTAGAGTTATGGAATGGTCGTAAACCTAATATGCGACATATCCGTATATAGGGGTGTCTAGCACATGTACTAAAGGAAAGACCAGGAAGCTGGAATCACGTTCTAAAGTATGCTTGTTTATGGGATACCCAAAGGGAACGAGGGGAGGTTTGTTCTATAGTCTACAAGAAAAGAAGGTATTTATATCGATAAATGCCACTTTTCTCGAGAATGATTATATGACAAACTATAAACCTCGTAGCAAAGTTGTACTTGAAGAGTTACTTTCTAATCAGATTAGACAACAACCGACAACTGTTGTCAAAGGATAAAATAAGAAGACCACATCTCCATATCGGCATGTCATACCACCTCGACGTAATGGGAAGGTTGTGAGACCACCTACTCACTATAAGGAAATTGGAGAAGCATATGTTGCTATCTCTGATAATAGGGAGGATGATCCATTGACATATCATAATGCAATGAAATATTCTAAGAAGGAGAAATGGCTAGAGGCTATGAACCTTGAAATGGAGTCCATGTACTTCAATTCACTCTGGGAACTTGTAGATTTACCTGAGGGAATAAAACCCATAGGGTGCAAATGGATCTACAAGAAGAAAAGAGGAGTGGATGGGAAAGTTAAAATTTTCAAAGCTTACCCAAAAGGAGGGAGTTGACTAGAAGAAACTTTCTCGCCTATAGCTATGCTTAATCCATTTGGATTCTTTTATCCATTGCTACATGTCTTGATTACAAGATATGGTAGATGGATGTCAAAACTGCCTTTTTGAATGGCTATCTTGAGGAAAACATCTATATGATGCAACTAGAAGGGTTTGTAGTCAAAGGTCAAGAGCAAAAGGTTTGTAAGTTGCAAAGGTCCATCTATGGACTCAAACAAGCTTCAAGATCTTGGAACTTAAGATTTGATGAGGCGATCAAGTCTTATGATTTCGATCAAAATATTGATGAACCTTGTGCATACAAGTACATCAAAGATACGAAGGCGGTCTTCCTAGTTCTTTATGTAGATGATATCCTACTCATAGGGAATGATATAGGCATATTATCTAATGTAAAGGAATGGCTCGCCAACTAATTTCAAATGAAAGATTTGGGAGAGGCAAGTTATGTTCTTGGAATCCACCTCATAAGAGATCGCAAGAACAAACTATTGGCGCTGCCTCAAGCGTCGTATATCGACAAGCTACTTACTAGATTTTCAATGCAGGACTCCTAGAAAGGTAATTTACCTACATGTCATGGACTTTATCTTTCAAAAGAGCAAAGTCCTAAGACACCTCAAGAGGAAAAAACATGAGACGGGTATCCTATGCATCTGTAGTGGGACGTCTAATGTATGCCATGTTGTGTACAAGACCTGACATTTGCTATGCGGTGGGTATAGTCAGTCGGTATCAATCCAACCCAGGATTAGATCATTAGATGGCAATTAAACACATTCTCAAGTATCATAGGAGAACGAGAAACTATATGCTGGTATATTCAAGTGAGAATTTGATTCCCACTAGATACACTGATTTTGATTTTCAATCAAAAAAAGACACACGTAAATCTATGTCTAGATCAGTGTTTACTTTTGGTGGTGGAGCCATAATTTGGAGAAGCACTAAACAATCATGTATTATTGATTCGACTATAGAAGCTAAATATGTGGCTACTTGTGAAGCAGCTAAAGAATTTGTTTGGCTCTGTAAGTTCTTAAGTGATCTGAAAGTTGTTCCAAACATGGATAAACTACTCACACTGTATTATGATAACAGTGGTACAGTGGCAAATTCAAAAGAACCTAGAAGTCAGAAAAAAGGAAAGCATTAGAGCAAAAGTATCATTTGATCAGAGAGATAGTACATCGAGGCGATGTGGAAGTTGTGAAGATTGCGTCAAATAAAAACCTTGCTGACCCATTTACCAAGACGTTACCTGCAAAGAGCTTCAAGGGACACTTGGAAGGCTTAGGTCTTAGAGACATGTCTCACCTACTTTAGGTCAAGTGGGAGATTGTTGGGTTTGGTGCCTAAAACCTATGACATTGTATATATTGTTAATAAATAAATAAAGTAACATTTATAATTATTTTGGTTGCTCATATGTATTATGAATACTTTTATAAACATCAGGAAAATTTCATGATTATTTATGTGACTATAAATTTAGCATATAAATGTTATATGCTTAGAGATAAAATTTATAGACAATAATCTAAATAGTCTGCAATAATTAATTAAAATTTGAGATCTTTAATTAAGTATTACAAATACGGTCCAATCTCATTTAGAATGACATAGTCTTATCCAGGCTATTAATATAGAGACATTAGATTGGATGTACTTTATATAATAAGATTATATAAGATTGGGCCAAATAAATTATGAATCTCTAATAATTATCCATTATAAATAGAATATTCAAAGTTATCAGTATGATGATCATATATTTGACAGTCTTAATCCTGAGTATTTATTAGACTCGTATTTATGACATTATGTTTTTTGACTTATATGGTAAGATTTGTCTAAATACAGATCATAACTTAGCATCTTAGAAACATAATGTAATAAATGGCTAGGAATAATATTATACAGATATGGAATCTATTTCTTCCTTATAGAAGTTAGAAAAATAGTTCTCTTGAGTGATAATTCGAGGTTTAAACAGTAGAGCGCTCGTTCATAATAAGATTATAAATTAACTATTCATTAGAGAATTATTGGAACTCAAAGATAAAGATATAAAAAGAGAGGTAAACGAAAATTGAACCTAGCTCTTATTATAAACTATTTATGGAGGACTGACTTATATGTAATGATTATATCAATGGACTACTCGCTAATTTTCTTTGAGTAATTTTTACTATAATCTCAAGAGTTCAATTTCAAGTTTTTAGTAAATTAACACTAAAACTAATAAATTTGGCACATTAATTAAAGAGTTTAATTAATTGTCAAATTTATTGGAGCTTGGGCTATAAGTCCATAGGTCCCCAATGTCACCTCTATAACACTATATTGGATGTAATATTGTTATTTTGAAGAGTTAATTCAAAGAACATTCTTTCAAGAAACTATGCCGGATGAGCTAGGCCGTATAACAAAATGCAAAATGCTAAGTTTCATTTGCTATTATGCCAGAAAAGTAGCTCCAAATACCTATTCAACTTTAGGATTAATGAGGGGAGATAATAGTACAAATCTCCGTCATGTATCATTTGATTTTCATTTAGATTCATCCTGGCAAATTTGTTTGTTGAGTCATTCGCTAAGGAATATTCAGACTTTGATTTTGCCTAGGCAATCAAAATTGGAAGTTGAATGGCGATCAAGTGAGGCTGCAAAGTTACAAAGTTTAAGTGTTTGCGCTTGTTGGATTTGCATAATTCAAGAATCAAGGTTGTGCCTGATTCTATTGGTGATTTGCTACACCTGAGGTATGTCAATCTTTCAAAAAATGTGAATATCAAGGCATTGCCAAAATCTATTGGTAAGCTACTAAATTTGCAAACATTTGACTCAATCATTGCAGTAATCTTCAAAAGTTGCCAAAAGCCATTAAGAATTTAGTCAACCTAAGAAATCTAAAAAACGAGTCTTGTTACAGTTTGACTAGTATTCCATGAGAGTTGGTCAACTCACTAATCTCCAAACATTATCAAAATTAATATCGAGCCTGGTAAATGGCTCTGCCTCCCACCTTGGTGCACTGGAGAATCTCAATTACTTAAGAGGCAAGCTCAAAATTAAAAATTTGAGGTGTTTGGGAGGTGACAATACAACAAGAGCAAAGTTGAAGGAAAAGCAGCATTTTGTATCCTTAGTATTGAGTTGGGATGTTTCTGCCACTATTAATCCAGATGATTCTCAAAAGCTATTGGAAGATCTCTAGCCGCCTCAAAATCTCAGAGAATTATCTTTATCCACATATGGAGGGGTCAAATTCTCGAGTTGGCTTATGCGTCATGAAAATCTTGTGAAATTTTCGTTATCCAAATGCTTAGAATGCCAAAATCTACTGCCACTACATCACTTACCCAAACTTGAAATACTACTGGTGGACGAGTTGCAAGAGCTGGAGTACATTTCTGATGAAACATTTGAGGTGAATTCAGCAGCAGAATATTTCCAGTCATTGAAAGAGCTTCAGCTTACGAATTTGTAGAAACTAGTGGGGTGGTGGAAACATGAAGCTAGTGGTGATGGTAGAGGAAAAACATTTCCATGTCTTTCTAAGTTGATCATTGTGGATGAATTTTCCTACAGATTTCCAAATCAAGCAATTGAGAACTTGGGCCCTCAAATCACCGTTAGATTGACCTGTCCACTCGGATACGCACACGAAATTAGAATTAAACGAAAGAAAAATAAAGCAGAAATAAAAAACACAGCCAAATTTATAGTGGTTCACTCTGTTAATGAAGAGCTACGTCCACTATAGTTCACTATCTGGTATTCTGTGTACAAATTGCAGTATTACAAAGAAACTAGGATGAAAGTAAACAGGCAGAGTGTCTTTTTCTGTATATCCTTCTGTATATCTTTCGCAGCTACCTCTCCGCTATATATAGACTGGAATTGAAATGTGGTCTTCAACCGTCAGATGGAGTGAAGTAATGCTTCGCAGGTAACTGTGATACAAGGATACGTGTCGGTCGATGATTTGTTGCAGAATCCACTACTTCCTCATATTCCGGTCCTGTACTCAACGTGCGTTAAACGTTAGAACATGCTATATGTCGAACGATACGAATGATCCAGTCGATCGGTTCGTCAAACGATCTGGACAAGCGGTACCCTGAATGAGTCGATAGTCGGTTTGGGAAGCCATTCCAAACTATCGAATCGAATAACCAATTCGATCATGCGACCCGTTCGATTCGCTCGATCAACATTGTTGGGCCGCCAGGGCCCACGGTCAATTTGGGCTTGTCCGAATTGTACCCCTACAGTTAGCCCCCCACTCCTTAGTCTCATGTCATAGACTACAGAAGTGAAGATCTGATTCTGGAATCGACTGCGCGTGGCTTGGAGGTCTCTTCACCTGTGCCAGAATCATGACTTTCCCTTGGGAAATTGTGACAATTAACTACCCAAGACACGTGTCGGCATGCCACTGGCGATTCATTAATGATCACTGCGACGCTGACGTACGTGTCGGATTCGAAAAGGCACCGTCTCGATTTGAGTAGGAAACCGAAAAGACGCATAACCCTAGCCTTTGGATCAGATCAATCTAAAGCGATCCTAACCGTCGAAATGGTGCTTTGGAGGGTACATAAAGCCTGTCGTTTTCCTGCAACCCATTTCTCTCCTTCGGATTTTCAGTCTCTCTCTCTTGGATTTCTAGGACGATTTTTCTTCCGTCTCTCTCAGTTCCTTCAAATCCTTCAGGCAAGATCTCCTTCTTTTTCATCTTTTCTTGTAATTTTCCTTCTACAATCTTTGATATTCTCCTGATTCTGAGCATTTTGATGCTGAATACGCTGCGTTTCTCAAGAAAATCAGTAACCGCCAGGGCTGTTTGCCTCCACCGACTGTAAGGTATTCAAGAACTATGTCAAGTTCTTTAAGTTCTAGGGTCCAGTGCCTTTTTGATCTTAGAAACCCTAGATTTCCCTTAGCAGTTGTGTTTTATAGAGATGTCGAAATCAATGGCCACTACTTCGAGCTCTGGCAGTGGAGATAATCCTTGGTCGAGTAACGACGAAAGGGAAGTTGACGAAAAGATTCATTAGCAAAACCTAATCGAATCGAGCATGAGGACGGCAGGGGCCGAGATTGGTGAAACGTTTAGCTGGGGGACAGAAAGGAACCAACCAGCTGAACCCTCCAGAAGAATCGAGGACGTCGACCCATTCGAAAGGAGAAAGTATGTTTCCCCAGCCAAAGGGGTATCATTCTTTACAAAGAATCCGGAGTCTGTCCACATAGAGTCGGACCTCCATGCGATAAGAACGAAGTATAGGGTCCCACCTACGGTTGAGATTCGACTTCCTTACCAGGGCGAACGGGCTGATACACAGAACGACAACTGGTTTTGCATGTACAGCAAATGGTTCGAGCTTGGTCTCCGACTGTCGATTCCCGAATTTATATTAGAGACCGTGGGTCACTTCGATATCTCGATGACGCAGCTCATGCCGAATGGAGTTCGGCTTCTGATTGCGCTGATTGTTTTAATCTAAGAGGCTAAGATAGATTTTGACATATACGATTTCCTTCGATGTTACTATCTAAAGCCGAATAGTAAAAACCCAGGTCGATTTTATTTTGTTTATCGACAGTCGAAGAAGCTTATAGGGGAGTTTGCTAACGCGGATAGACGTTGGGAAGAATGATACTTCTTCATGTCCATAAACCGCGACTCCTTCGAGCTTACAACTCGAACTCCTTTTCCTTTTGCTTTCGATCATATTGGTGAGTTTCAATCCTTCTAACTGTTTCAGATAGTAATTCCAACTAATCTCAAGTATGTTTTTTTTTTTGGTAGATTACGAGCAAAACCACCCAGCTCCAGTTAGCGAGAGGTTCAAATCAAAACTTCAGGCACTGCTTGCACTAAAGGATCGGACCTAGGCTGAAATTTCAAAACCTGATCGACTTGGAAAGTCGTCGATTTGGAAGAATTTCAAAAGCATTCCCATAGGTATTCCTATTCGATTTCCAAAACGAGTCGATAGGGTGTTCATATGCCGTGGTGCACTTCAGCAGCTATACGGTCTGTCGAAATTTATTACTCCACTGTCTGACGAAGACATTCATCTCGCAGAAGCCGCTTTATCAGCCATGAAGGTGACATTACCTCCTTTGGGTGAGATGAGGAAGAAGAAGCTGGCAGACAAACCGAAGAAAAGGCGAGGTGAAGTGGGCGAATCGTCAGCACCTAAGGAGACGATGCCCCCTGTCGAACCATCTGAGCTGCCTCCTCCCCCACCGTTTGATATTCAGCCCCCACCGTCGAAGAAAAGGAAAGGTATGGAGCCTCCCGCTCCAGCCAAAAATGTTAAAAAGTTGACTTCGGAGAAGACGCTAGATGTCCCAAATGATGCCAGCGTCCTTCAAGACATGGAAGTTGCGGCGAGAGTGGCAGTCAACTTCTACTTCAACAAAGACGAGGAGGTCTTTGGGGGGAAACCTTTTACATGGCTGCACAACGAGTCGACTGCTGCGTTGGGACAGGTAAAATCATAATTTTTTAAGTAGCCCCATGGGTTCGATCGAATCGACTAACGCAACAATTTTGTAAATGCGCAGGCTCTTATGTTCCATAATCTCTTTGCGAACAAGGCAGTGCATAAACTTGAACGGGAGGCGTCGAAGAACAAAGAGCTCGGGGAAAAGCTTGAAGAGACGAAGTTGCAGATGGAGAGCAAACAGAGGGAACTTAACGACACCATGGACGCGCTAAACAGGGCGAGCAGCAAGGTGTTAAGCTCAGCGAGCAAGATTTGACTTTTGGAAGAGGAGAATAAAGGTCTTAAGGAGAAGATATCCTCGAAGGATAAGGACATCGAAGATATCAAAGAGCAGCTGCTTGAGGTCTACGGTACCTCTTCCTTCAAGGCACTACTCGACGCCATGAACGAATTCAAATTCGGCAAGCTTTCTGTCGATGCAATCGACCAAGAGATAAAGGAACTTCAGGAAGTGCTGTCGACGGATGATCAGGTAGTCGAAGTCGAATCTAACCATGAAGACGTCACCGTCGAGATTCCTTTCGAGTCTGAAGCCGCAACAGTTCCAACTGCTGGAGTCGCTGATCAATCGGCCGTTGAAACAAACGAGCCCGAAGATAACCATCCAGCTGAAGGAGGGGAGCTTTGAGAGAATGACTTTTTTTTTTTGAACAATTTATTTTTTTTGATAGAATTTTCGATTCAACAGTGAATTTAAAACTGTATTTCCAGAGTTTTCGATCATTTCAGATTTTTTGCTTCTTGTGTCATTGTGCATTAGTGATCTCGATTTTTTAATTAACATAATCGATCGAATAACAAAGATCACAACCGATTAGGCTAAATGAAATCGATCGAATAACAAAGATCGCAACCGATTAGGCTAAACGAAATTATTCGAATCACGAATGAACCATATATCGTATTTACCGAAATGATTTAAGTGGATTAAAAATCGCAACTGAATAAATTGCTCCACTAGTTGGGATCGACCAATAGGATTTGGGTCGATGTAGATGGACCAAAAACTTGGCTATTTAGTCGACGTGATCGAGTCCGAAGTTCATGAAGATGACGTCTTAGAGTTTGGATCGATCTGGTCGAGTCCAAAGTTGGCCATGAAGATGGCAACTTAGTGATTGGATTGATCTGGTCGAGTCCAATGTCGAGCCATGAAGATGACGATGGAGAGTCCAGATCGACATGGTCGAGTCCGAAGTTAGCCATGACGATGGCAACTTAGTGATTGGATCGATCTGGTCGAGTCCAATGTCGAGCCATGAAGATGGCGGAGAGTCCGGATCGACATGGTCGAGTCCAAAGTTGGCCATAAAGATGGCAACCTTGTGATTGGATCGATCTGGTCGAGTCCAATGTTGAAAAAATTATTTCCTGAAGATCAAACTCAAAAAACTCGTCAGTTTATCAGGGAAATAATATTTGATATAATAATGCGACTGAACTCGTTTATATGTGCACGAGCTGCCTACGTATCCCTTGCACGGGAATCAAGTCAGACGTAGTTCAATTACGTAGCGAGAGCAGAATTGAAAAACTACATATAGTACTTCCTCAAGTGATTCGCATTCCAGCTTTTTGTTATATGGGACCCATCCAACCTCTCGAGTTTGTAAACACCTTCTCGAACAATAGTCCGTATTCGGTATGGTCCTTCCCAATTAGCCGCCAATTTTCCAGCGTTGGCTTCTCTTGTGTTCTGGAAGACTTTTCTGAGCACAAGTTCTCCTTCGACGAATCTTCTGGGCTTCACATTTCTGTTATAATACCTGGCTGCTGCTTGCTGGTAGCATCCAAGGTGATACAAGGCTTTGTCCCTCTTTTCGTCGGTGAAGTCCAACGCATCTTGCATCATCTCATCATTCCTTATTTCGTTCAACAAGGAGTAATTGACTCGTAGGTCTCGTGCAACTATCTCCGCGGGAATAACGGCTTCTACTCCATACACAAGCGAAAAAGGCGATTCGCTAGTTGCCCTTCTTGGAGTCGTTCGATAAGCCTACAATACCATCGGCAGTTCCTTGACCCATCGCCCTTTTCTCGCTTCGAGTTTCTTCTTCAGGTTCTTCACGATCGTCTTATTCATTGCTTTAGCTTGTCCGTTTCCTTGCGGGTATCTTGGAGTTGAGAAACTTAAAATGATTTCCCAATCTTGGCAAAATTTCTTAAAGGATGACGAAACAAACTGAGAGCCGTTATCAGTGACTATCTCCCGTGGGACTCCAAATCGACAGATGATGTTCCTCCAAATAAACCTTTTGACGTCTCGTTCTTTAACATCCGCAAAAGCTTCGGCTTCGACCCATTTGGAGAAGTAGTCGGTAAGGACGAGCAAATATTTCACTTGTCCGAGAGCTGGGGGAAAAGCTCCAACAACGTCCATCGAGTACTTCATGAACGAATATGGCGAACTTACCGACGAAAGCTCTTCTGCTGGTTGATGTATGATGTGGGCATGCCTCTGGCAACTATCACACTTTCGAGCGAAATTTTCGCAATCGTTTTGCATGGTTGGCTAATAAAATCCTCGCCTTTTCACCTTGTTGCATAACGACCTCCCGCCAGAATGATTCCCACAGGAGCCTTCATGAACTTCTATGATCACTTTCTCGATCTCATCTTCTGCAAGACATCAGAGGTAAGGTCCGACGAAGGAGCGTCTATATAGCTTCCCATCTATGAGGCAGTACCGTGCAGCACGTACTTTGATCTTCCTCGCAGCCTGTTTATCTTTAGGGAGCCATCCTTCGTTGATATACATATGGATAGGGGTTCTCCAGTCGTCTCTGGGATCTACGTAGTGGGCTTCCTCCATCGGTGCAACGCTAGGACTATCAAGTAGTTCTAGAGGAATCGTTCTTCTCTCGCCTACATCGACTGATGACCCCAAGTTAGCCAGTGCGTCGGCTTTGGAGTTGTGTTCTCGTGGCACGTGTTTGATCTTGAAGTGATCGAATTGAGCTTTCAGCTTGTTGATTAAGCTCAAATACAATTGCATCTTCTCGTCTCGAGCTTCAAATTCTCCATTTACTTGATTAACGACCAGGGTGGAGTTGCTTTCTAAATGAAGTTTGGTAGCCCCCAGCGCAGCAGCGAGCCTTGTTCCAGCTATCAGGGCTTCGTATTCAGCTTTGTTGTTGGTAGCTTTGAATCCCAATCGAAAGCTCTGTTCAATTTCTTCACCAGTTGGTGATTTCAAAACTATCCCTACTCCAGAACCCTTCTCGTTGCTTGATCCGTCGACTTGTACAATCCACATCTCCAATCCTCCATCTTCGGTTCTGCCAGCCAGTTCAGCTACAAAGTCTGCGAGCACTTAAGCTTTCAACGTCGTACGGGGCTTGTATTCGATGTCGAACTCTGTCAATTTGACTGCCCACTTCGTCATCCTACCAGATACATCCGGCTTGTGCAAAATTGCCCTCATCGGGTATGTTGACAACACTACAATAGTATGCCCCTGAAAATACGGACGAAGTTTTCAGGCTAACATGACTATTGCGAGTGCGAGCTTTTCGACGACTGAGTACCTGGTTTCCGTATCCAAGAGCGAATGGCTCACGAAGAATACTGGCTTTTGATTCCCTTCTTCTTCTCTAACTAGTGCCGAACTTACTGCCGCTTCAAATACAGCAATGTATAAATAGAGCGGTTCGTCGTCCTTTGGCTTCGACAGGATTGGAGGAGTGGTCAAATACCTCTTCAGTTCTTGGAAGGCAGATTCGCATCGTTCGTTCCATTCAAACTTTGTATTTTTCTTGAGCAGCTGGAAAAAGGGTAGACACTTGTCGGAACATCTGGCAATGAACTGACTCAGGGCCGCGACTCGTCCGGTTAACTTCTGGATTTCTCGCTTCGTCCTTGGAGAAGGCATCAACTGGAATGCTTTTATTTGATCTGGGTTCACCTCGATTCCTTGTTTCGTCATGAGATATCCCAAGAACATGCCGCTCGCCACCCCGAAGGTGCATTTTTCTGGGTTGAGCTTCATGCCATACTTCCTGAGCACTTCGAAGCATTCGCGCAAATGTTGAACGTGGAGATCTGCCTGCAGAGATTT
>CAMOHE010051881.1:22536-42839 GCA_946598075.1 Artocarpus hirsutus | reverse complement strand
CTTAGTGATTGGATCGATCTAGTCGAGTCCAATGTCGAGCCATGAAGATGGCGATGGAGTCCGGATCGACATGGTTGAGTCTGAAGTTGGCCATGAAGATGGCAACTTAGTGATTGGATCGATCTGGTCGAGTCCAATGTTGAGCTATGAAGATGGCGATGGAGTCCTAATCGACATGGTCGAGTTTGAAGTTGGCCATGAAGATGGCAACTTAGTGATTGGATCGATCTGATCGAGTCCAATGTTGAGCCATGAAGATGGCAATGGAGTCTGGATCAACATGGTCGAGTCCGAAGTTGGCCATGAAGATGGCAACTTAGTGATTGGATCGATCTGGTCGAGTCCAATGTTGAAGAAAATTATTTCCTAAAGATCAAACTCAAAAAACTCGTCAGTTTCAGGGAAATAATATTTGATATAATAATGCGACTGAACTCGTTTATATGTGCACGAGCTGCCTACATATCCCTTGCGCGAGAATCAAGTCAGACGTAGTTCAATTACATAGCGACAACAGAATTGAAAAACTACATATAGTACTTCCTCAAGTGATTCGCATTCCAGCTTTTTGTTATATGGGATCCATCCAACCTCTCGAGTTTGTAAACACCTTCTCGAACAATAGTCCGTATTCGGTATGGTCCTTCCCAATTAGCCGCCAATTTTCCAGCGTTGGCTTCTCTTGTGTTCTGGAAGACTTTTCTGAGCACAAGTTCTCCTTCGACGAATCTTCTAGGCTTCATATTTCTGTTATAATACCTAGCTGCTGCTTGCTAGTAGCATCCAAGGCGATACAAGGCTTTGTCCCTCTTTTTGTCGGTGAAGTCCAACGCATCCTGCATCATCTCATCATTCCTTGTTTCGTTCAACAAGGAGTAATCGACTCGTAGGTCTCGTGCAACTATCTCTGCGGGAATAACGGCTTCTGTTCCATGCACAAGCGAAAAAGGCGATTCGCTAGTTGCCCTTCTTGGAGTCGTTCGATAAGCCCACAATACCATCGGCAGTTCCTCGACCCATCGTCCTTTTCTCGCTTCGAGTTTCTTCTTCAGGTTCTTCACGATCGTCTTGTTCATTGCTTCAGCTTGTCCGTTTCCTTGCGGGTATCTTGGAGTTGAGAAACTTAAAATGATTTCCCAATCTTGACAAAATTTCTTGAAGGATGATGAAACAAACTGAGAGCCGTTGTCAGTGACTATCTCCTATGGGACTCCGAATCAGCAGATGATGTTCCTCCAAATAAACCTTTCGACGTCTCATTCTTTAACATCCGCAAAGGCTTCGTCTTCGACCCATTTGGAGAAGTATTCGGTAAGGACGAGCAAATATTTCACTTGTCCAAGAGCTGGGGGAAAAGGTCCAACAACGTCCATCGAGTACTTCATGAACGGATATGGCGAACTTACCGACGAAAGCTCTTCTGCTGGTTGATGTATGATGGGGCCATGCCTCTAGCAACTATCGCACTTTCGAGCAAAATTTTCGCAATTGTTTTGCATGGTTGGCCAATAAAATCCTTGCCTTTTCACCTTGTTGCACAACGACCTCCCGCCAGAATGATTTCCACAGGAGCCTTCATGAACTTCTCTAATCACTTTCTCGATCTCATCTTCTACGAGGCATCGGAGGTAAGGTCTGGCGAAGGAGCGTCTATATAGCTTCCCATCTATGAGGCAGTACCGTGCAGCACGTACTTTGATCTTCCTCGTAGCCTGTTTATCTTCAGGGAGCCATCCTTCGTTGATATACATCTGGATAGGGGTTCTCCAGTCGTCTCTGGGATCTACGTAGTGGGCTTCCTCCATCGGTGCAATGCTAAGACTATCGAGTAGTTTCAGAGGAATCGTTCTTCTTTCGCCTACATCGACTGATGACCCCAAGTTAGCCAGTGCGTCGGCTTTGGAGTTATGTTCTCGTGGCACGTGCTTGACCTCAAAGTGATCGAATTGAGCTTTCAGCTTGTTGATTAAGCTCAAATACAATTGCATCTTCTCGTCTCGAGCTTCGAATTCTCCATTTACTTGATTAACGACCAGGGTGGAGTCGCTTTCTAAATGAAGTTTGGTAGCCCCCAACGCAGTAGCGAGCCTTGTTCCAGCTATCAGGGCTTCGTATTCAGCTTCGTTGTTGGTAGCTTTGAATCCCAATCGAAAGCTCTGTTCGATTTCTTCACCAGTTGGCGATTTCAAAACTATCCCTACTCCAGAACCCTTCTCGTTGCTTGATCCGTCGACTTGCACAATCCACATCTCCAATCCTCCCTCTTCGGTTCTACCAGCCAGTTCAGCTACAAAGTCTGCAACCACTTGCGCTTTCAATGCCGTACGGGGCTTGTATTCGATGTCGAACTCTGTTAATTCGACTGCCCACTTCGTCATCCTACCGGATACATCCAGCTTGTGCAAAATTGCTCTCATCGGGTATGTTGACAACACTACAATAGTATGCCCCTGATAATACGGACGAAGTTTTCGGGCTGACATGACTATTGCGAGTGTGAGCTTTTCGACGACTGAGTACCTGGTTTCTGCATCCAAGAGCGAATGGCTCACGAAGAATACTGGCTTTTGAGTCCCTTCTTTTTCTCGAACTAGTGTCGAACTTACTACTGCTTCAGATACAGCAATGTATAAATAGAGTGGTTCGCCATCCTTTGGCTTCGACACAGCTTCGCATCATTCGTTCCATTCAAACTTAGTATTTTTCTTGAGCAGCTGGAAAAAGGGTAGACATTCGTCGAAACATCTGGCAATGAACCGACTTAGCGTCGCGACTCGTCCGGTTAACTTCTGGATTTCTCGCTTCGTCCTAGGAGAAGGCATCAACTGGAATGCTTTTATTTGATCAGGATTCGCCTCGATTCCTTGTTTCGTCACGAGATATCCCAAAAACATGCCGCTCGCCACCCCGAAGGTGCATTTTTCTGGGTTGAGCTTCATGCCATACTTTTTGAGTACTTCCAAGCATTCGCGCAAATGCTGAACGTGGAGATCAGCCTGTAGAGATTTGACCAACATGTCATCGATATAAACCTCCATGTTCTTACCAATTTGCTGCTCGAACATCATGTTGACGAGTCGTTGGTAAGTTGCTCCCGCATTCTTCAATCCGAAGGGCATGACCTTGAAGTAGAAAATCCCTTGCTCCGTTATGAAGGTGGTTTTTTCTTGGTCGTCGGGGTGTAGCAGGATTTGATTGTAACCGGAGAACGCATCGAGGAAACTCAAGATCTCGTGTCCGGCTGTAGCATCGACGAACCTATCGATGTGAGGCAACGGATAGTTGTCCTTTGGGCAAGCTTTGTTGAGGTCGGTGAAGTCGACACACATGTGTCATTTCCTGTTTTTCTTTCTCACGATTACCACATTGGCGAGCCAATCGGGATACTAGACAGGACGTATGAAGCCAACTTCGAGTAATCTCCTTACTTCGTCTTTGATTACATTGTTCCGCTCGATCCCCAGCTTTCTTCTTTTCTGTCGGACAGGCTTATGTTCTAGGTCGACGTTCAAACGGTGGGAGATTATACTCGGATCAATTCCAGGCATATCTGCGTGAGACCATGCAAAACAATCTACGTTAGATCTAAGAAACTCGATTATTTGGTGTTTTATACCCTTGTTGAGCTGTGATCTGATCTTCACTGTTCGTCTTTCATTTCTCAGGTCTATCTGGATTTCATCGAACTGTTCCAAAACCTTTTTGACGCAGCTTTGCTCTTTTCCTTCGCCTCGCTCGATTGACTGTAATTGCTATAATGCTTGTTTTTGTTTCATTACAGCGACGTAACAACTCCTCGTCGCCTCTTGGTTCCCTCGAATTTCCCGCACTCCTCGTTTTGTCGGGAACCTGATCGTCTGATGGTACGTAGATGGGACCGCTTTCATGGCATGAATCCAAGGCCTCCCAAGGATTATGTTGTACCCCGACGGGCAATTCATGACCAGGAAATCGGTTAGTCTGTTTTCTCCTACTGCGTAGACTGGAAGTCTGACCTTTCCAATCGTTGTGGTCGCTTCTCCATTGAATCCGACCAACGACGTCGGTGACTTCTCGATTTCTTCCTCTCCTATTTCCATTTCCTTTAGAGTCGAGAGGAAGAGAATATTGGCTGAACTCCCGTTGTCAACCAGAATCCTGCTTATCTCGCAATTCGCGACGTTTAGTTTAATAACCAAGGCGTCGTCATGTGGTGAGTCCAACCCAATCGTCTCGTCACTACGAAACAAAATTTCATACTCAGGGTGATCGCTGTGAGCAGCACTTGTGGTTGCCGTACTTGCCCTCCTTTGATACGACTTCATCTGATTGACTGAGTCGTCGCTAAAAATCGAGCCTCCACAAATAGCTCCTATTTCCTTTCTTACTGGTGGTGGTGGTGGCATCTTCTCTTCGTCTTCCTCGTTCGCTCGTCCTCTTCACTCCTTGTCGAGCCTGTATGTCCTCCTACCCCTTTCTGAGAGGTGCTCTCTCAAATAACCTTTCTTTAGAAGCTCTGTAATTTCTGACCGCAATGCTTTGCAGTCAACCATCAGGTGCCCCGTGTCCCTATGAAATTTGCAGTACTTTGACTTGTCCCGCGAATGGCTTGCAGGCAGTTTACTGGGCCATCGGACGTAGCTTTTTCCCTCCAGTTGAGCCACTAGCTCCGATGGTGATATGCTAAGGGCATATTTTGGTGGTGACAGGGGCCTTGTTGCGGATCGAGGCTTGTCATCTTTCGGCCTCCATTCTCTTCTTGGTGGTGTTTTTGTCCATCCTCGTTGGTTCGGTTTTTGTTGCTGCTTCTAGCCCCATATGTTCTGACTCGTCGTCCTTGTGAACTCCCATTCGCACCTCTCGTTTTCTTCCTCCAGGTCGATCCAGCCCTTGGCTCTGTTCAGTGCTTCCTGGATCGTCTGTGGGTAGTCAGAACAGATGCTATTTTTGAAGGATGACTTGTGCAGGAGTCCCTTCTTCAGCGCCTCGCGGGTTGTCCCATCCTCTAAATCCGAAATCTCGGAGAGTGTTCTGCTGAATCTTTTAATATAGGCCCACAATGGCTCCCCTGGGCTTTGGATAACAGACCACAAATCTTTGGTCGTTTTCCCGGTTTTAATGTGCACCGAATATGATTTCACAAATTGATTCGCCAGTTCTTCAAAGCTGTCAATCGATCCGGTTTTGAGGTTGCTGAACCATCGAAGGGCTGGGCCTTTGAGTGATTGTGCGAACAGCTTGCACATCATCTCATCTAGGATCGAGTCTGGTATATTGGTAGCACTGACCAAGTTCTTGTATTGCAACAGGTGGTCTTTGGGATCTAAGGTTCCATCGAATCGAGCGAACACAATGTTCCCATACTTGGGTGGAACTATAGAAGTTATTTTTCTCGTCAACGGGGTATCCCGGATGTTTTTAGAGATGTCGTCCAACGCTGGAGTCTTGCTTGTGGCCCTGGAAACCTTCTCGTCAATTCTCTCTTCTACGAGTCTGGAATTCTGCTCGAGCATTTCTCTCATCATAGATTGGATTGACTCTGGGGTTAGCAGATTGGCGACTGGTTCTTCTTGTCAGATTGTTTATTCGATTCCTTCGTTTCTGTCTATCTCTTCGTCGTGGCGTCTGTGCTCCGTATCGACGTTTGCTGCAATTGGGGTAGTCGTAGTCGCACCAGTTGTCGTTGTCGCAGGTGTTGGAGTGATAAAGAATATAACGGCTGCATTCTTCCAATCGGGCTGTGAGTTCGTCGTTGCCTTCCCAGTTGTGGGGTGTGGAATTGTTGCTGCGTCGTTGTAGTTGGATGTGTTGAATACCCATAAGACGGGTAATAATATGACTGCGAAGCAATCTGGGAGTTTTGATAGCTGATTTGGCTTCTCAAAGCCAAATTTTCACTGCTCAGTTGTTCCATCCTCTTGTCACGTTCCTGAGTGAGTGCTGCTTGTTCTTGGAGTGTTTTCTTCATTGTCTCCATCTTTGCTACAAGGGTTTCCACACGTCGATCTTGGGTTGTCCCTTCAGTCTCTTCCACCACAGTTTCTAGTGAGTGCCGGTTGTCCATGTTGTCTGCCATTTGAGTCCAAGTCTCTAGATCCTGAAGTTGACAATTTGAAGGCCCCACAGTGGGCGCCAAACAGTGGACGGATTTTCCTACAGATATTTTCGAATCAAACAGTTGGGAATTTTTGGGCCCTCAAATCACCGTTAGATGGACCTGTCCACTCAGATATGCAAATGAAATTAGAACTAAATGGAGGAAAAATAAAGCAAAAATAAAGAACACGCCAAATTTATAGTGGTTCACTCTGTTAATGAAGAGCTACGTCCACTGTAGTTCACTATCTGGTATTTTGTGTACAAATTGCAGTATTACAAGGAAACTAGGACGAAAGTAAATAGGCAGAGTTTTCTATGTCTCTTTCTGTATATCTTTTTGTATATCTTTCCTTCGAAGCCACCTCTCCACCATATATATACTATGGAATTGAAACGTGGTCTTTAACCGTCAGATGGAGTGGAGTAGTGCTTCGCAGGTAACTGTGATATGGGATACGTGTCGGTAGATGATTTGCTACAGAATCCACTACTTCCTCATATTTCGGTCCTGTACTCAACGTGCATTAAACGTTAGAATGTGCTATCTGTTGAACCAATACGAATGATCCGGTTGAGCGGTTCCTCAAACGATCTGGACGAGCGGTACCTTGAATGAATCGAATAGTCGGTTTGGAAAGCCAATCCCAACTATCGAATCGAATAATCGATTCAATCGTGCGACCCATTCGAGTCGCTCGATCAACATTGTTGGGCCGCCAGGGCCCACGGTCAATTTGGGCCTGTCCGAATTGTAACCCAACATAAGTCAAGACAACAAGTTCACTATTCATCTTAGGATTAAGATATAATACATATGATTGTATAAAGTAAATTGATTTGCCAAGACAGAATTATTAATCCAAATCAATTCACTTTTCATCACCTATGACAATGTGCCAGTGTTTTTATTTACGAAGTCTACCTCCGATGGTTAAGACAAACCATCTCCCGATAAGGATATAGACAACATAACAATTTTTGCATATATAAACTACCTAACTTTATTCTCTCGATTGCGGATCTTATGATTTAAACCGTCACCTTAACAATCGTGTCTTCCGCATAATCTTTCATACTTTTGTTTGCTTAACATACATTCAACGAATATGAACGTAAAGAGGACAAGATTTTGTATATAAATAATAAATATATAAATTCTTTATTGATAAAAATGTCTCGAAAAACATATTACATTTTTACTTCTTAGGATATATACGTCTAACATGGAAAATTTCAATTGATGAGAAAGCAGACGAAAGGAAACAACAAAAGTGGACGACACGTGTTTTTGGTTGACAATAATGGAAGGAGAGATTTTTTAGAATAAAAAAAAAATCTTTCACGTTAATTTGTTTATTATTAATAATCTATGAAAAATGTTAGGATGACTTAAAACATTATTATCTTGCGTCCTCGTGTTCTTTATTATATTATGTGTCGTCCTATTTCTCTGTAAAGGCAAATCCTAAATGGTGCCTTTTTACATTTTTTTCAACTTTCCTGGAGTTTTGTCATGAACAGCTTGAAGCTATAGTGATGTAATTTATGTACACAGCAAGAGAGGATCTCTAGGGTGTTTGGGAGTCTTGGTCAGAGTTTTACACTATAGTACTCTTTTTTTTGACACTGTAATATGTGAGGGCTTTATAATGTAACAACTTATTCTAAAAAAGTCAAGGCATTTCAAATTGTTTGTTGTTGACGTGGACAAAGTCAAGGAAAACCTCTGAAATTATTTCAATATTGGACCTTAGACATAAAAAAGTTTCTGAGTCTGCTCCGGTTCCCTTACGAAACTTTCGTTATTGGGTTAACCATACACTTCACTCACATTGCCAAACACTCATTTAACTTGCCTAAACAACTTTACTTCATTCCTAAACAAATAATTGATAACTACGATACAATGCATGCAGATGAAATTTGGGATCAATCAAGCAATTCTCAGAATGCAACAAATAACGATAATATTTTATTTCATTTAATTAAAATAATGATAATAATGATAAGCACTGGCAAAAAACAAATTAAATTAATCAAAAGTTGCTTTTTCCCTCGTAAGTTTGGCCAAAGAGCCAATTTGCCGGCGCAACATCATTGAACTGTATCCATTTTCCGTTGCTAGTAGTCACTTGGAACGACAAGCTTTGCCCAACTAAGTTGGCGCCCGTCTGCCAATTTTGGCCCCAATTGCGCGACATGCGCAGCCATCCAGTTTTGGAGCCCTTAATGTTGACATGAGAAACATCACCAGCACCTCCAACATTGTACACCAACACAAGAATCCACCATGGGTTTCCCTTGATCTCGAACTTAACCCCTCCATGCTTAGCGCATGGCACACGCCGGTAAGCGACAGGGATTATCCCGGCCTGGTAGCGGGCCATTTTGACGAACATTGGCATGGACAAGTCGAAGTGCCTTAGTGGTGGATTGCACCAATTATCATGAGGCTTGCTATAGTTTGGAGGGCAAAAGTTTGTTGCGGTCACAATAACAGAACCAGCATTAGGTATGCACCATTGTGGATCATTGACACATTTTATCTCAAAGCAAGAACCACAAGCTTGTCCCTCATTAAAGAGGGCTGTGCTTAGAGCTGTGGTTGCAAGGCCATACCCTTGTTTGAAGAGGTCACCATATCCACAAGCTCCCTCTGCAAAATAAAATAAGCATGCAATATGTTCTTTAATGTGCCAATTAATGGAAATAAAATGATTTTGTTCAATTTTTGCACTATTTTTTTTATTGAAGATTATTAATTTTAATCACAAAACAAATAAACAGATAGATGATCAAGTAAAGCAATTAATATATAATTGTACTACTTATTCCTGATATATCATAGCGTTATGTCTTCTAAAATCATGGGAGAAAGAGGCAAATAGCTTCTTTTTTTTTGGTGTCCGATATGGAACAGATAAATTTACAACATTGATGGCGAATTATAATTCTTCAAATAATTTGATTATCCTTTAATGTAAGACCTTGTAAAAAAAAGGAATAAAATAAATAATCATTTACAAAAAAAAAGGGGAAAAATTGAGGGGGCGGTCATGTCAAACCTAAAAATCTAAAATTTATTTTGACCTTAACTATGATTGAGACGGATTAAAGGAAAATGAGAGGCGGCATTATGTTTTTTAACCCTCAAGAAAACTTAATTACATGTAGCTTTAATTTCTTTTAAAAAGATTAGATAAACTTATAAAAAAAAATAAACAAAAGAAGAAAATAAAAAAATAAAAAGACGTGAAACATTATAGACAAATGAGTTCACAATCTGCTCTTAACAATGTATTTAAAAACAAAAGTAACCCCTTTTTGTGGTATATAACGTCGTAGCAGTGAAAAATTTTTATAATATTTAGCATAGAAAAATTTATATCATTAAAATAAGTACTATATGATTATATAGTTCAAATATACAATATCATAATGATAATTATGCAATTTTTGACATTTTCAAAATATTATAAAAATTTTACTAAAGTTTGGTAGAATAAGTAATTTTCCACGTAATGTAATTTTTACTTAACCAAAAAAAAAGAGACAAATTTCAAAAAAATGAAAAAACTGAAAGATGATAATTGTCCCTAGTCCGAAGAAAAAAATTAAGAACAAAAGATGATAATTGTTCCTAGAATAAAGAAAAAATTTAAGCCCTAAAACAAAAGCCTAATCATATGAGAATAATGATGTATCTCCTATAATTAACAGAATGTGTTCGAAACTTATAAATTTCCTTGAATCGAATAAATATGTTATGACCATTACTAAGTGGTTAGTATTTCTTGATGCTAACTGATGATATCAATTTTATTCAAATAAGATAATCATGACAAAAGTACCTTAAGAACATAAAAGAAACCATAATCACAATTTTTTTCTGGAAATGAAAAAAAAAATTAACAAATGAACGCTGAGCGTCGTTTTGTAATTAAACCAAGCCCTATGAGAGTCGTATTAGAATCAACAATTAACATCAAATATGGGGTTTTCCTTGACATTGATTGAGGGAGAATACAATTTCGATAAAATGGAACTAAAATACAAATATTTAATGCCTGATATTATTGAGAAAAAAATGCAATGCCCGATATTTATAAGCCTTCAGCAATATTAATTTAACGATGGTTATAGATATAATCTAATTATAAATCCATGCCCAACTTTATCAAAAAAGTGTAACGTTCAAATGTCCTTTAATTATACCTCCAAATTCAAAAGAAAAAGAAAAAGAAATTAAAAAAGAAATATCAATATCAAGAAAACTATTTACGGTGATTAATTATATATATGAGCACTTACGCATGGTTTCTCCACCAGTCATGTCACCATAGAACGTTGCATGTGCATCATACCACGTACTACTACGTCCGTTTTTCTCCAAAAGAATGGCGATTCTCTTCCCTATAGCCGACTCAAAGGTTAAAGTACTGATCATGAAAAATCCAAGAGAAATCAAAATATGAGACTTATAATTAGCCATTTTACTGATAGATAGTGGGAGAAGTACCACAAATATAATATCAGTATTTTGATTTTGTGCGTCTAAAGGAATTTACATGCAGAAGCTTATTTATAGGCGTAAAAGTATTCATAACAGGAAACATAATACGGGAGATATTATTACTAATTTACGTTTCATTTTTTATTATATTACCAATTACCAATATTGTTTTCTAATTATAGAGCAAAAGAAGATATGGATACTATAACCAGGCTCTTGTATGGTCAATATTTTTATGCCTAGGGCTCTTCAACTATGTAATATGTCTTATTTTGGCCCTTGACTTTAAAATGTAACAAATTACAACCTTAAACTATTCAATTTGCTTAGTTTGGCTATTCCATTACCAAATCCCTTAAATACTAACGAAATTGAGCCACGAATTTCACTTTTATCTCATAAACTATGTAATTTGTCCTATTTTGACCTCTAAACTTTAAACTATATCAAATCACATCCTTGAACTACTAAAGTTGTCCTGTTTTAGCCCTTTAATTACTAAATCCGTTAAATATTAGCAAATCAAGCCACATTTATATGTACCTAATCAATCAATTATCAATTAACGATCGAGATTAAATATTTTGTAATCAAATTTCACGCATCTCAAACCTATAAATAGGAAATTTCATAAACTAATGTATATTTTTATTGACTAAAAACTAATAAGAAAATTGAGGTTTTTTGTGATTATTGAGTCTAATTAAGCTAAATATTCATTGTTATATGAATTATGTAATTTTTAACCGTAGAATTTAGTAATAAAAATGACAAGTAGGTTATACAGTAGTATCTATGTGTCATTTTTGTTAAGCACCTAATATCTGAGTGTTTTTCTTTTATTTTTTATATTTGTTTATTTTAATTCATATGATGGAGAAAATTTGATAAAACTTCTTGAGCAAAAAAAATAATAATAAAATTTATGAATAAAATTATAAAAAGACAAAAAATAGTAAAACTTATATAATAGATGAATAGAATTTAGTTATTTTCACTTCAAAATATATGTTGAAAACATGTATAATCTAGAAGGTCAAAATAGTTATTTATCTCTTAATCCATCAATATTTAACAAATTTAGTGATTAGATGGCTAAAAAGAACAAGTTTTATAGTTCAGGGGTATGATTTATTATAGTTTAAATTTTATAGGTCAAAATGGGATAAATTACATAATTTAGCTATCAAAAGGTGAAAATATTTGCTCAACTCTATTAATACTTAACGGATTTAAAAATAGAAGGGTCAAAATAGGACAAAGTGAATAGTTTAGGGGTTTAAATTACTATATTTTAAAGTTTAGAGATCAAAAGAGGACAAGTTGTCTAGTTTAAGGGTGAAAAAGTAAAATTAACCTTTTTTCTTTTGCAAGGAAGTTGGTGCCTTGATCAATTTGTTTAATTAATTAATTTTTTTTGAGGATATGTGCCTTAAGTCTTATTTTTTTAATAGAGGCATTTTGAAATAAAGCTAATTTGTCACGTAGATTAGAGGACTTTACAACGTCCGGAACCATATAAAATCAGGAAAAGATTTAATCAATCAATCTCACTATTGATTATATTCCTAAAACGTACGAAAATATTTAATCAACATATAGATTAAAGGATTTCACATTGTCTGGAACCATATAAAATAAAGAAAATATTTAATCAAATAATCTCACTATTAACTATAGGTACCTAAACGTACGAAAGGTTGACTTTTAGTGTCAACGCTAAAATGGTAGCCTAATTCTATTCATGAATTTGTCTTTACAGATTTCCTCGATGGGATAGTAGATTGAGTTAATGGTTATGCTTTTATAGTAGTTATTACCTATCTAATTACAGTAATAATCATACAAAATCAGGAATATTTAACCAATCAATCTCACTATTAATTAGAGGTACCTAAAACGTAATATCAATCTCACTATTAATTACACGTACCTAAACGTATGAAAGGTTGACTTTTAGTGTCAACGCTAAAAATGATAGCCTAATGTTATTGAATTTGTCTTTACAGAGGTCCATAAAGGGTTTAAACTTTTAATGGCTACATCTCTATCGGTATTAAATATTTATTTAATTATAGTAATAATGACATTACGTTATAAATTTGATAATACAGTGTTCATATGACTGAAAGCAGGTTAAGCAACATGTTAACTTTAAATATCAATTAAAAAGTTTTTTATTCAAGTTCAAGAGATAACTCCCGAGGAAAAGCAGTGAGAAATCACTAGCTTTTGAAAAACCAAACTTTTGATTTATTTTTAAGTTTTATAGCTTTAATTGCTTAAGACTAGCAATAGCTAGTTGGGAGGTTTGATGAGACTTAAAAAATACACATTTTTAAAGTTAAAATCAATTATTTTGTATTAATATTTCTTTTTAAACTCCTTAATTAATAGCAATTATGTGATAAACAGTTAGTGTCTTATTGTAAAACTATGTTTAATAAGAGTTTTTAATAACTTTTTATGTTTACTAATATTTTCAATAAATTTTAGAATCAATTTCGTATGGAAAATATTAGTTTAGCTTGAAATTAATCAAAACCATAAAAATAATTAGTGGTGATTTTATTTTAAGTCTTAATATATTTGATAGTGTGTTTTAAGTTTATAAAATGTTCTATAATATTTTTAATAATTTCTAAAAATATTTTCAAGTCTTAAAAATCATATATGTGTCAAGCCGAAAGAGGATGAAATTTGAGAAGTTTGTGATTATATTTGTGTGTTTTAATATATAATAAAAATTTAATATTATTGTAAATATTAAATTTATAAATTAATTAATTTTGTTTCAATTTTCTATCTCTAGATTTAAAATTTGGCTAAAAAATGAAGCAAAAAGGCACCAAAAGGGGCAAAATCAAACAAATGCTTTAAAAAGCATAAAACATTCGAATTCTAAAAAAAGGAGCCACGTGGCATGCTCTTAACTGTTGGATTGCACCGCCATTCACTTTGGACTGTTGGATCGTGTGCCACGTGTCTCCAACTGCTCCAACTGCTAGAAAGTGCCATCAGAGTAGGACCCGTGTGTTAGTTACCCCTCAGATCGCGCGTAGTCTTTCCTATGTGAGTTTTCTTCTCATCTATGTGATCAGCGTACCAAGATTGATCCAATGATCATCAGTATGACCCCATTAGCCCCACCTGGTCTAATTTTCTCCTACGCCTCTCAACCGTTGGATTTCAAAATGAGAAGCTAAGATCGTGTCATACTCGTATGTCAGCCACCACATCGCAGAGAATCTGAAGCTCAGATTCGCATACTAATGAAGGAATTTGCATTGAAAAATTAAGTCAACAAAAACAGTAAAAAAATTATTAAAAATTATAAAGAGTAGTGTTTTCTAAGTCTATGAAAAATGGTTTCTCTATGAAAAGGTAAGTGCCCTGCAGTACAAAATTGATGTTCATTTAAATAGTTTAGTTTTTTGAAGATTAGTTTTTAGTCTAGTTTTTAGTTTAAGTTTTTGTAAAATATTTCTCAGATTATGCTATAAGAATTATGTTCAATAATATTTTTACTATTTTATTTTAAACATGTCTTTTTAACTTTCCTTTTTAACTAAGGTAAAAGGCAAAACTCTGAAAAAATCACCCTAAATATTTCTAGTATTTTTTAGTTTTATAAGTAGTTATAATGCTAAAATATTTACTAGAAAAACTCAAGATTTTAATATTTTCTTAGCTAGAGGTATGTCAAAATTCCAGTTCTGATTTTCTGATGACATAGACTAGCATGAAAAACGCTTATGAAGATCTTGATTAGCCGTAGACAGAGAATTACTTAGTAAATGCTTAACTTATTATTTTGGTTGTTATTTTAGATAAATAGTGCTGAAATTCTATTCGTTTATTAAGTTAAGTTTTTGTTGTATTATAGACATGAAATGGCACAATAAAGGCATGGTAATGCTTGATTTATTGTTGACATAGAATGGCATAATATATTCTTAAACCAATTAATAAATAATTAGAAAAACTAAAATATGTTTAAGTTATTTGACAGACTGGAACCTTTGAACCTTAGCTTTGTTATAATTATTGTTAAATCTCTCTTTATTTATTGCTATTATTGTTTTCATTTCGTTAAATTTATTTTTAGTTGATTGCACTTATTGTTAAAGTTCCATTTTAATTTTAACAGCATTTCTTGGTATTGAAATTCCATAATAATGAAATTATGAAAATGAAAAAAATGCCGTAAAAATATGTAAAATATTGTGAATATATTTTGTAAATAATAAATATTAATCTTCATGTTTTTCAGCTTTGAAATAAATAATTAATTAATATAACAAATATACTAAAACTTTAGCATTTCCATTCCCTGTGGGTTCAACATTGGATTCATCGAGTTTTATTATTTGAATAACTTTATACTTAGAGTTATTTTGGATTGTACTTTTAAAAACCGAACATTCAGCTTCTAAGTATTGTCCACTCTTTCTTGGACTAGAACCATAAAGTACACAAATGTTTTCAAATTTCTTAGTTATTGAGGAAGTAGATTCCATGATGTTCTCTAAAATGAAGACTTTTTTTATGTGACATATGAGAATTTTTAGTGCATTAAAAATGCAATAGTTAAAGGAATATGTTAAGCAAAACACACATCACAAGGACTATTGTTTTAATCTAATTTTTATGATAAAGTTCATAAAAGTGAAAATGAGATTTTTAAAGTTAAAAATCATGCTATAGTCTTAATCAAGGAAGGAAGAATATGAAAATAAGTTAGGAAGCTTAATTGTTGTAAAATATATTGCAACAAATTTTAAGATAAAAATATAAGAATACATAGTATGGAGATTATGTAGTATGAGGAAAATACAATATAAAGATTACACTAATAAAGTTATATAGTATAAAAATTATACTGATAAAGTTAAGCAGTATAGAAACTACATTATATAAAGTTATCGGTATAAAAATTATACTGCATAAAGTAATGCAATATAGAAATTTGATTGTGTAAAGTTAAGCAGTATAGGAATTACATTGTGTGGATGATGTGGAAGCTTATGGATCATAAAACATTATGTTGAAAAGTATACTGACAGTATAAGTTATATACTGTTAGTATGAAAAAAATACTGTCAGTATAAATTTGGACTATTGAAAAGTTTTTGTAGGGCCCATATGGTGCCACTTTTAAGGTGAAAAAGTGGCCCCCACACCCCCCCGCCCCCCCAAATGCAGTAGATATGGGATTGAAAAAGGAGACCAAAGTTAGTCTCCATCATTTGTTATGCAAAAAGTCAAAAAAAAGAAAAGAAAAGTAAAGACTCCATTTTCTCTCCAAAACCAGCAACCCTCTTAAGGAAATTTTCTCTCAAAATTTGATGAATCCAAGCCTTTAAATTATGTTTTGGAGGAAGTTCAATGATGAGACTGTAAAAGTGTACATTTTACAAGGATAAAATCATTTCTTTCTTCTTTTATTTTTCAATAAATCATCTAATTAATAGCATTTTTGTGTTGATAGGTATTTTTGTAACTTAACATGTAAATGTGTTTTTAATGTGTTTTTATGTTTAATAATATTTTCAATAATTTTTAGAGTCGTTTCAGTATGTTAAATTTGTGTTTAGTTTTATAAATAATCAAGACCGTAAAAATAATATTGTGTAATTTTATTTCGAGTCTTAAAGTGTTTATAAATCAATTTCTAGTCTGTAAATATATTCTATTATATTTCTAGTAATTTTGAAAAATTGTTTGAGTCTTAAATATCATATTTGTTAAGGCTTGTTAATTTAAGAAATTTTTATCTATTTTTAGTAATTTTTGTGTGTTTTAATGTAAAATAAATATTTTTAATATTTTTGTAAATATTATGTTTGTAGGGGGCAAAATTGGACATCAAATGCATCAAAAGTATTAAAAATTCAAATTTCAAAATTAGCTAGACATGTGGCGTTACGAGAGCCTTTAGATCCACTTCTAGAACGATCTCAACCGTTCAATCCCTACCCACGTCAACTATCATCAAGCCATGCGTCAACCGCACAGCGTGCGTCAGTGGTGACGCTTGTCAAGAGGGGCCCACCGCCTGAGATTCTCATCTTTTCTAATGTGGGTAGCTTCACTTGCATTTGCTTTTTCAGCTGTCAGATATGCTTACCACGATTGATCTCAAGGCAAGAAAAGAGTCAAGAGTCATACTTTTGACTAAAATGCTGACTTCATCCGCAGTGTTCATTAAGTCAAAGTACGCATAATCTATGGCTCCTTTTCATTCGTTCCATATGCACGACGCACAGGATCACAAAGCCCAAAACGCATAATGAACAACGCACATCAGCCTGGAAAAAAAAAATAAAAAGAAAAAAGAGTTCACGAGACTCTTATGGGAGGAGTAGGTTAGATTAAAAAAATAATAAAAAAACAAAAATAATAAAATATTAATAAAAAATGATGCAAATAGTAGTTTTTACTCCTATAAATAAGGGGAGATTTCTCCGCCTTAAAGCACACCTTCAAGCCATTTGGCCCTTTTCTTATTCTTTGTTTTCTTTCTGTTGAGTTAGACTTAGCAGTATCCTCTTAAGTAAAAAAATAATAAAATAATGTCTAAATTAGTGTAGAGAGTTTGATGAGGCAGAGAGATGATCTTATATGCATAATACTCTAGTATGAATTTTATCTCTATATTTGTGTTGTAATGCTTATATTTTTGTGGAATAAATTATATTTCTATGTTTTTAATATGTATTGTTAATGTTATTATGCTGCCCAATTTTTGCATAAATTTAGTCAAGTTTTCTTTATGTAATTTAATTGTGTTGCATAATTAATATTAATAATAATGAAGTCATACTCATTTATTAAGTTGAGTTTCCGCTATGTTATAAACATAGACTGACATAGTAAATGCTTAGTAATTTTTGATTTATTATAGACAAACGATGGCATAGTGTATTCTTAAATCATTTAATAAATGAAGGCGTTGCTGGAATTAGTCCATTAAAATATATTAATTTTGATTTGTTATTATTTTTCTTATCTTAAAATTATGTTAATTATAATTGAATGACAACGGTTATAATTTTCATAATTAGTGTACCTAATCATTAGTGAGAGATGATTATTTTGCTACTTTTATAGGAAGATGCTTACTGTATTATGGCTTGCTATATTGTTGCTCTCAGTTGGCTTATAGAATAGTAAAAGTGCTTGCAATTAACGAAAAAAGATATAATAAATCAAATGCTTTAGATAATTATTAATTAGACTTAAAATTCTATACCAGTTGCAAAACATATAAGGGATTCTCAAAGCTTCACCATTTTAATTTTATGTTTTAAATTTTGAATTAAATAAAAAATCACAAAAATGTTTCTTTTACTTTAAACTTTGTTTTTGAAAAACCACTTGCCTTTTTGAATGTTTATTTTTAACAATCTCCTGAGTTACAAATTTTCACCTCCTTGTAGATACGACAATCTTTTTATACTACAAACATCAGTCGTTTAAGAGAAACATTTTGGGCAACTCGAACAAAAATTTGGTGCCTTTGCTGGGGAGGTGCCATTATTCTGTCAGATTGCTAAATTAAGCAAAAAAACAGGTAAGTGATATATTCCTATCATTTGTAAATATCATTTTAATTATTTGCATTTTAATTAGCATGTTTATTATTAAAAAAAATCAAAAAATTAAAAAATTTAAAACATTTAAAAATAAAAAAATAAAAAAGACAAATGCTTTTCACTCACTACTTTATCGTTTTGGATAAAGAAAAGCTTAGCATTCCGTCTTTTGTTTTTCAAGTTTGGCTAATTGTAAAATTTATTAGATTCTGTCATAAAGGCCCATCGTTGGGACTTGTCAAGAATTACCAAACATTAAACATGTCACTTCATGTTTATAATATAGCAAAAGCTAAATTAACAAATAAATATAACTTAAAGTTAGTTGAGAAATTTACCTTGAAAATGGATTATAAGCATTTACTATACTATTTTTTGTCGACTATGAAAGTATCCCTAAGTATTACCCATGTCAGTCTATGTCGATGGTAAATCAAACTCTCATATTTTACAAGAAAACAACCTAAAATAACTCTAAAATTACTAAGTTCTCCAAAATAATTTTGACATTATAAGGACTTAGAAAACGTAGAAAAACTAAAAATAACTAAGCTAAACTAACCAGAATTTCTCCCTCTTACCCTAGCTAAAAAGAAATTTTAAAACACATTTTTAAAATAAATCAACAAAAATAAATTAAAAATATAACTTAAATATTATCTACTGAAAATATTACACATAAACTACATAAAAGAATGGATACAAGATAAGAGTGGATATAAGATTCAACATAAAGTTGAGTTTAAGAACTCAACATTTACATTAACTTTTGGACAAAGAAAATGTAAAGGATTTGCATGCCTTTTATAGGCATCCGGCCATACAAAGCTACAATTATTTTACAATTAAATATAAAACTCCAATAGTCTACACATACAAGAACATTGCAAATAATACCAAGCTTTTGAAGCCAAAGTCAATTAAGCAAGTATTTGATTTTTGGTTGATTTTGAATGTTGATTCATGGGTGGAATGCAACTTACAATTTTAATAATTTTTTATTCAAAATTTTCTTCACTTTTTCTCCAATCCCCTTTTCTTCATTGTGCTAATTTTGACTAGGGATCCAATGTTTCGTAGAAGATGGTAGCACAAAATTCTACCAATCTAGTAGGGTATTTAGCATGGTGGTTAGAACCATAGGTTAGAAGTATAAACATTGTAGCATCTGAGAGCATTACACTATAACAACTTTTTTTCCTTTTCTTGTAGTACATGAAAGTTTTACACTGTTTCCAATTGAGATATTAGTTAGAACCAACTAATGCCAAATAGGCTATAGGACATTATCTGTGCATATTTGGACTGATCTAAAGGCCAAGAAGAGAGCTTCAGCGTTGATTGACAACTAGCTTGGTTAGGGTGTCTTTACGTCATTGGATAAAAAATTAACTACTCGGATATTGAGCTCACAGTTAGAAGGCTATAACTGTGCACAAACTAGAGTGGATTTAATATGCAATTGACACATGGGCCCTACCAGCTAATGTATCTCGACACTTCTATGATGAAGCAGCACAAGGCAAAGGCGTCTGACACAACAACTAACGAGAACTAAACGAAACCAACCATGGAGTGCCACATGGACAATATTGACTAGGGTATGACAAGGCTGAAGACTCCACTTTTGTAGAAAATTTGTATTTTGACCATAGTTTTGAAGTTCATTCCACCAATATCCTCTTTTTTTTCCCTTAATTTCAAATAACTTGACAAATAAACACACACAAATTAATTTTTTTTACAAATTAAAAATTACTAAAATTAAATAAAATACTTATTAAATACAAAACTAAATTAAAACACAAAACATACATAAAAATAAAAATACACATATTAATTTATGGTTTAAATTTATTTTACACAAATTAATTATTTAACACACAAAAATACTTCTAAAAACTACATAAATATTCTTAAAGATAAAAAACACACTAAAAACATATATTTAAACACTTTTTCACACTAACACATAAAAATACTATTTAGCACAAAAATGTTGTAGTTAAGGTATTTAATGACAAATAGAAATACAAAATGATGATACTTATCCTTAGAAAATGTGATTTTTATATGTTCATCGCATACCACCTAATTTACTTTAATTATAGAGA
>CAMOHE010051881.1:3839-22516 GCA_946598075.1 Artocarpus hirsutus | reverse complement strand
TTTGGTATTTAGAAATAGTTTCACTAAAAGCTAGAAAAAGAAAAAACACGTAGTTAAACAAAACACAAATTGGGGAGCAAGATACCTACACCTGCTTCCTATTCTGGTTTGTACTTTGTAAAATACTTATTTTGTTTTCTCCATTTTCAGCCTGGAGCCCCTTGTGGTCATCGCCGAGCTCCCTTGCATCGGAGTCTCTCTCCCCCTTCACCTATCTCTTACGTGCCATAGCGCCATCGCATTCACCATATACCCTCACACCCTCTACTCGGCCCTCGTTTGCCTCCACCTCCACCACCTCCTCGAGCGCCATACTGTCATCCCATTCATACAATACCCCTACAACCTTTACCAGGCCCTCCTTCAGCTCGACCTTTACGTCTCCCTCATGCGCCACAGCACCTCCTATTTACCCTGTGCACCGAGACCCTTTACCTTACCCTCGTCTGCCTCTTAACCCTGTGCACTGACACCCTTTACCCGACCCTCGTCTGCCTCCTACCCCTCGTGTGCCACACCCCCATAGCCTTTACCCAATCCACTACCACCCATCCTACCATATTACCCTAAACCTCACCTTCCCTACCCTCTACCTCTAACTCCCCCACCCGACATCTTTCCACCTATTCGTACACCTCCATCTTTGTATCGTCACTTCTATGATTTTGACAACTTATACTGCCCATTCTTTTACCTCCTCCCCCACGCACTTTGACATATCATCTAGATTCTCGTGAACCGCCACCACCCATGCGCATTGACTGGCGTTGGTTTTTTCCTTATGGCTACCTTGGTTATATTTGGGAACAAAGCGGATTTAGTAAGTTTTTTTTTTCTAACATTGATATTAGTTTAATCTTCTTTCTAAGCTTCATTGTATAATTTCCAATCATTTATGTATGCAGACACCTGTTGGGCCATATCGGTGGTAAGATGTATTGAGCTTAGAGACATCATCCATAGAGGGAGCGCTTACGATTCTTTATCTTCTCAAGAAGTCATCAACTTTTACTGGGGGGATTCATCTTGATATTCTTGAGTTTGGTTACTATATTGATAGAGCAGCCAGGTACATTTTTTGGCATGGAGTTTCATTCTTAAGGACTTGCCCATACTTCGGACTTCCAGGACCCATATCAGCATATGTGCCAGGTATGTTTTAAATTTTAATTTTGTCTTGAATTATATAAATATGTATATATATGATAATAGGTAAATTACACTGACATTTTGAATTTTTTTTTTAAATAATAGAGATACCTCTTTAACTGAAATTACACCTCTTGAATTTCTCTATTAATTTTTTATTTTAAATGTCAAATACCCCTTTTTAATCTTAACCATTAATCTAAAAAAAATCAAATGATAGCCATTGATCCCAATAAATACCCCTAAATAATCTCAGCTAAATAGATCACCCGTCAATCATCCCTACGGAATTGTCGTGATTTCTGGCTGTTTCTCCCCAACAAATCATGACCCCTTCCCCTCTTCAACCCAGCCCAATCAGTCCCCCCACTAGAGCGCCCTCTTGCCCCTCCCCTCCCTTCCTAGCCCCAATTGCTAGTGCCCACTCTACCTCGACATCATAACCCCCTTGCGCCCCACCCCCTTTGAGACCATTCTCCTTCCCAGCCCCGTCGCCAACCCCACGCCCAGTTGCCCCCACCCCCAACATCGTGACCTTGCACCCCACCCTATTGCAAACCCACTCTCCCTCCTAGCTCTGTCATCCATAGCTTACCCCATTTCCCCCACCTCATCAAGACCCCCATCCCCATCGTGATCTTGGGTCCTCCCCAGATTATATGAGAAGGAAGAATTTGACAAAAAGGCCAAAAAAAAATTTTCAATTGAAGAAATGATTTTTTTTTTTTTTAACACAAAAAACACGCTTTTTTGAGCAGAGTTTGAACCTAAACAGGATGGAAAAAAAAATCTAGAACCCTTTTTATGCCTAAAAAGCTTGTTTTTTAGTGCCAAAAAAGACAAAAAAAAAAGAGGTCATTAACCAAAATTTTTTTTTTCAAAAGGTCATTTTTAAAAATCTCCCTAAGAGAGAGGGGAGAGGCAGAGAGATTTTTTTTATGTGCAATTATGTTATATTTATTTCAACATTTTTAAAATTTTATATCAATTTTTCCTCAAAAAGGTTATATATTTTTCCTTAAAAAATATCTGTTTTTGTTTTTGTTTTCAAAATTTATAAGTTATTATAATTTTGTTGTAATATTTTATTTTTATTTTAAATTTTGTTATGCATGGAGGGGTATCTTTGACATTTTAAGAAATTTAATAGTCAAACTTTGATCAACTTTTATAGTTAACTAATAGATAGTATGCCTAATAATAATAATAATAATAATAATAATTAATATTATTATTATTATTATTATTATTATTATTATTATTATTATTTAAGTTAAGAGGTGTTAAATAATTAGTTTTGGTTAGAGGGGTGTTTTTATTATTTTGGTAAAATAGCAGTGGTATAATTGTTCGCTATATTAAGACTATTTGCTGATGTATATATTTTATATTTTTTAGGAGCGGATCTATCCACTTAGATCCTTCGGCTACTCATTCTATGGGCCAAGGCATCCCTTCTGGCTTCAACCTCACTTTTGGAGAGATTGTGTGCCGACTCATTCTATGGGCCAAGGCATCCCTTCTAACTTCAACCTCACTTTTGGAGAGATTGTGTGCCGAGATCCATATTTGAGGGGCCGATTGTTATGTCTTTTTATATCGGATCAGCTTTTTTAAGGTGGAACACTTGGGTAAGTATAGATTTCGTCTAGTAAAGATTTGTTTTCCATTTAAAAAAAATTAAAAACAGAAAAGTTACGAACCTAGTTTATAGTTAAACCTATTTTATTTAAATATTTTTAAATACATATCTAACACTGACAATGGAGTATTAGAAATGGCAGAAAGTCAATGTACGGTGGACATTCCATGGTAGTGATTGCATACGACACCGACTTCTAAGTGGTTCAGAACTCCTCCTCAGATTCTTGGGGTTGTCATGGATATGGTCGTGTCCACAGATCAGAGGTGGAAGTTATTAACATTCTCATCCCACACAATTGACTAAAGGTTCCAAATTTGACTCTTTTTCTTAATTTATCAGCTGCTTAACATTGGCTGCTTTTTTTTTTTTCAAACTATCTAAAATAAAAAAAAGTTGGTGAATTTGCAAGATGCAATATTGTTCAGACACTTCATTTTTTTAAGTGAAAGACACTTCATTTTTTACTTAGCTTTTTTAGTGTTAACCATATAATTTGTAGGGTTCTGCTTGCAGCAACTTTTAGTTATAATATTTTGCATTTTAGACTATAAAAGTTGTAAAGCATATGAGAATGCCCTTTTTGTTTTTGTGAGTTTTTTTTTTGCTCAAACATTTTTTCTTATGGTTTGTAAGTTGATTTGAAATCTATAGTTGTTTCGCCCCCTATTTTGTGGCTTTTTATGAAATCTATATTGGTTGGGGTTTTTGTTTGGTTTGTCAGTCGATATGAAATCTTAATAGTTGGTCTATATATATATAGACACACACATTGTGGCTTGATCTGAGATCTGATTAGTTAGGTTTTTTGTTATTTTTAGTTTTGGTTTTAGTTTTTAAGTTAATATGAACCATGAAATCTGAATAGCTGTTTTTTTATTTTATTTGGTTTTTTAGCTTGATGTGAAATGTAGTTAATTGTGTGTGTGTGTGTGTGTGTTTTTTTTTTTTAATTTTCTGTTTTGATTTTGGTTTTTGAATTGATGGAAATTTATTAAATCTGAATAGATGGTTTTTGTTTTCTATTTTTTTGCTTGTACCAAATCTGTTTAATTGTGATTTTCTTCTCTCTTTTGATCTTAATTTGTGAGCTGATATGAAAACTGGTTTTGGTATTGTTTAAGGACTGGATATCGTTTCGGTTTCTAACTTAATTTGAGCTAATCTTCTATTTTTTTTTTTAATGTATATTTCAGTGAAGAGGTGAAGGCTTGAAGCTGGATGAAGAGCACTTCTCTCAAGTGTCAACCTCTGCCATAGCAGCAGGGTAAACAATCAAATGAAGAATTTTTGTCTTTGAACAATTAATTTCGTTTATAGCCCTGGATGTGGTTTATACCTCTGCCATAGCAGGATTGTTTGTGTACTAGCTAGGTGATGGTTTTGGGTGGTTGATATTGTCGACTATGTGAAGGCCCAGCGTAGTTTGCCACTACTAGTTTTTTTCCTAAAAAAAAAGGCACTACTAGTTTCGCACTATTTCTTTTTGAAGAACTACTACAGCTACTTTGTTCTACCAAAAAAGTAAAGAACTATTGCTACCTTGCCGCTTTTCCGTTTCTTTTAGCTTCAAATTTGATTTTAACATGTTTAATTGATACCCTTAATCTTTTACAAATATACATATATATATATATATATATATACACACACAGAGATACACACACACATAAACACAGATTGTTTTTTTTCTTTTATATTTTCTTCTATTTTCTTTTTTATTCTTCTTGATTTTTTATACATGTATATATTTTTTACATTATTATCTTATTTTCATGCATATTTACTTTTTTCTTAATTTTTTTTTATTTTTTTAACATGTGTAACATGCACGCGTTTCGACTAATAACTCATAGGTTCACAAGCTGACACATCACGATAATGACTCGTTTAATTTACAAGTTAGCTGTGTTGTGTTAGTATCAACCCACAAACAAAAGAACTGTGTTTCTTCTCTGGACACGAACCGAGGTCATAACATGACAATAACACAATCATATGTTTTTTGAACTAGGATTTACCAAGCCACAAAAAAGGACATTCGTATGCTCTATTGTTTTGCTTTTGTCCAAAAGCAGTTCCACTCTCTTAATTCTTTCCGACCTTTTTAGAGAACTTGTATAACAAAAACCGTGTGTAATAAAAACTTCTATAAACTTTTGACTATATTCTATAGCTATATTAATTCATATACAAATAGTATATAAAAGAAAACGTTTTAACTTTGTTCGATTAGGCTGATAACTTGATACTTGAAAAATCTTTTTTCTTTGATTCCACAACTCTTCTTCTATGCTTGTTCTCCGAATTGTATAAATGGACACGTAAGCATCAAGAGTTTGAGAATAAATTATAGACTCACAGTTTTAAAACCTTGCTATGCTCTCAACATATAGCATAGAAATAGGTGGCTATAAAAAACACTCCTCTCTGAAATATTCCCTCTTTAAAACTGAGTAAGAGAATAGAAATCATAAAATGCTCTCGCTAATAAAGCCAAGGGGCACCAGACAAACGTGGCATGCAGGTGGCTGCTGACTTTTTCCCCCAACATGGCTGTTCGTTTTGAGATTAAATTGGTACACCATTTCTTTTCTTTCATTATTATGTTTTACTACTTTTTTTTTTTCTTTATTTGATTTATGTCATTTTTTTAACTAAAAAGGCTAAAATATTTTTAAATAATACTCGTTTGTCTTACCTTAATACAAAATACATGTGATCAATTATGTCTTTATTCTCATTGAAAATGGCATAGTTTAAACTTTTTCTAATTGACCTTTTGTTTTGATCTTTATCATGGGGCCCACTAAGAAGACTAAAAGTGGTAAAAAAAATATAAATAAAATAAATAACTAAATTAAATTTAAATTTAAATTATAATAAATTACAATTACCTTTAAAAAAATGGAAGCTGCACTTTAGTAGTGCAAAAATGAAAAGAAAAAAAGAAGCTTTTGTGTTTGTCCCCAAAGATGGTGGGTTTGTCATTGTTGGGATTCTTGTCACGATTTCCATCGATTCCACGTCCTCCTCTGTCGACGGCAGTAAGATCTTGGGCACAACTTTGACTGTCAAATTTTCAAAGTCTGAATCTCTATGCAACCACCTTGATTTGAGTTCTTTCATAATTCATACTAGCAAAGTGCCCATTGATATTTTCCTTGCAATTCTTTTTGAGGTTTCTTTCTTCCTTTTTTTTTTTTTTTGGAGGGATTTAAGGGTCTTCTTCTCTTTGATATCAACGTTTGTGGGCTTGCCGGGGCTGGACGACGTGAGTGGGCTACGTGCACGGGGAGGGGTGAGCTCAACGTCTTTGATTGTTGTAGGGAAGGAGGCATAGGGTTGAGAAGGCTTGCAACGCCTGTCATTTTTCTTTAAATGTTTAAACGGGGAATTTAATGAGTTAGCATGATAATAATCTTATTTTATGAAATTTATTTTATGAAATTTAAGTTAAGTAACTAATGTTTTTATCTAGTTATGATGCAAGTGACAACCATGTGAGATCAATATGTTCGAAGTGTTTATGTCAAAATGTGCAAAAATAAATAAAGTTTGATTTATATTTGAATACTTTGTGATATATTATGTTATTTTAATTTTAGTATATTGATGATTTCCACTCATTTTTAGGTGCTCACATTTGTTTAAAATAGTAAAAATTGAGTTAGGAATTATAGAAGGGGGCATTTACATGTCCAATGCATGTCCATGGATGCTATGACACCAAAACTAGAGCTGCAGTGTTGGTTGAATAGTGCTGCAGTGCCACATAGAAAACAGGCCAGCGCCACGACATTAGGAAATTAGCGTTGGACCGCTACATTGAGCTGTCTTCAAAATTTTGATGCATTTTTATGCCAATGTTGAGATCAAAACTTACCAAATACAAATTCCAATCAATTTTGACCCATTATTTCAAATCTTAAACACCCAATATTAGGAAACTAATATATGATTTTATTTTAAAATTTAATTGGATGTTTTTTGAGCTAGACATTAGCGGTTTTTTTTTTTTTTTTTTCAACTACATTCTCTCTCTTCCTCTCATAAACCTATAAAAGCATCCATAGTCTCAAAAGTTTTCACATTCCACTTACTTTTCTATCGAAGAGAATATCTCTCCCTCTCCCTCCTCTCGAAAAACACGTTATAACCTACCATCATCTCTCAAAAAAAAAAAAAAAAAATGAAGAGACTCCATAACTTTTCAATCCTCGAAACCAAATATTCTGTCACTCGTCATCTCCTTCAAGCTGCTTTAGAGGAAATTCTTTTAGTTGATTTTACGTGAAAGTCATTGTGTTTATTTAGTAAAATTATAGGAATTCAAGGTATGATTTGAGGGCTTTGTTGATTATGGGTGTTCATGATTTATATGTAAAATTTTTATGACAATCATGTTTTGGAGGATTATTCTTATGTGGTGTCGATGCATATACATGTAATTTTGTCATAGATTATGAATTATTTTTTTGTATTATATTTAGAATAATGTTATTTTGTGGTTGTAAATATTTATGTTCATCAAATATAATGTTTTTGTTATTAGAATGTGTATAGGGGTTCTAGGGTATGCTTGATAGATAAATTCTTGATGATGCTTTGAGTTGATATCATTTTCTTTCACTATGATTTTTGGAGATGACATGTATTTATATGTTAGGATTTTCAGGAAATTCTCAAAAAATTTTATTAAACATATTTTAATTAATATGAATTTTCGAACAATCACTGCACACTGATTGCTTAATGCTGGCAAATTTTTAAGTACATTTTATAAGATCCATTTTAATTGTCAAATGAAATCTAATGGTTTTGTAAAAATTTATGAATCATTGTTTAACTATGATGTATAATTTTCAGCTTCATATCACGCATATGTTTTGAGAAAAAATTTGTTGATCAACAAGTGCTTTGAGTTTTTTAATATATGCCCGATATGTTTTATAAAATTTGAAAAATAGAAAAACATATCTTATTGTGTTTTTCATGATTTTCTAGCACACCAATTCGGTTTTTGAGAGAGTCTGTTCATGTGGATACCTACAGAGGGCGTTGCTCTAAGTAATAACATCTGAATCTGATCCCAAATACGAAAAGCTCGAGTTAGGGTGTCATCGGAGTAAACCCGTTCTCTTCTTTCCAGCAATCTTGCCCATTTTATCATCCTGATAAGATTCTATGAGTTTCTTATCAATCTAATTGAATTGCACGGATCCTGGGTTTTGTGAGAATTAATTTTGATTTTTCGCTGCTTATTTGAATCACAAAATCCAACAGAGATAACTCCTGAGAAAAATCAGTGAGAAATTACAAGCTTTTGAAAAACCAAACTTTTATTCTATTTTTAAGTTTTATTGTTTTAATTGCTTAAGACTAGCAATAGCTAGTTCGGAGGTATGATGAGATTTAAAAAATGCACATTTTTAAAGTTAAAATCAATTATTTTGCATTAATATTTTTTTAAACTCCTTAATTAATAGCAATTACGTGATAAACAGTTAGTGTCTTATTGTAAAACTATGTTTAATAAGAGTTTTTAATAAGTTTTTATGTTTACTAATATTTTCAATAAATTTTAGAATCAATTTCGTATGGAAAATATTAGTTTAGCTTGAAATTAATCAAAACCATAAAAATAATTAGTGGTGATTTTATTTTGAGTCTTAATATATTTGATAGTGTGTTTTAAGTTTCTAAAATGTTCTATAATATTTCTAGTAATTTTTAAAAATATTTTCAAGTCTTAAAAATCATATATGTGTCAAACCGAAAGAGAATGAAATTTGAAAAGTTTATAATTATATTTATGGGTTTTAATATATAATAAAAATTTTAATATTGTTAGAAATATTAAGTTTGTAAATTAATTAATTTTTTTTCAATTTTCTATCTCTAGATTTAAATTTTGGCTAAAAAAAAGAAGCCAAAAGGAACCAAAAATGGGCAAAATCGGACAAAAAAATGCTTTAAAAAGCATAAAACATTCGAATTCTAGAAAAAGGGAGCCACGTGGCATGCTCTTAACTGTTGGATTGCACGACCATTCACTTTGGACTGTTGAATCGTGTGCCACGTGTCTCTAACTGCTCCAACCGCTAGAAAGTGCCGTCAAAGTTGGACCCGTGTGTTAGCTGCCCCTCAGATCGCGTCTAGTCTTTCCTATGTGAGTTTTCTTATCATCTATGTGATCAGCGTACCAAGACTGATCCAATGGTCATCAGTATGACCACATTAGCCCCACCTGGTCCAATTTTCTTTTACACCTCTCAACCGTTGGATTTCAAAATGAGAAGCGGAGATCGTGTCGCACTCGTATGTCAGCCACCACATCGCAAAGAATCTGAAGGTCAGATTTGCATATTGATGAAGGAATTTTCCCTGAAAAATTAAGTCAACAAAAATAGTAAAAAAAATTATTAAGAATTATGAATGGTAGTGTTTTCTATGTCTATGAAAAATGGTTTCTCTGTGAAAAGGTAAATGCCCTGCAGTACAAAATTGATGTTCATTTAAATAGTTTAGTTTTTTAAAGTTTAGTTTTTAGTTTAAGTTTTTGTAAAATATTTCTCAAATTATGCTGTAAGAATTATGTTCAATAATATTTTTCGTATTTTATTTTAAACATGTCTTTTTAACTTTCCTTTTTAACTAAGGTAAAAGGGGAAGCTCTGACAAAATCACTCTAAATATTTCTAGTCTTTTTTAGTTTTTTCTAAGTAGTTATAATGTCAAAATATTTACTAGAAAAACTTAAGATTTCAATATTTTCTTAACTAGAGCTATGTCAAAATTCCAGTTTTGATTTTCTAATGACATAGACTAGCACGGAAAATGCTTATGAACACCTTGATTAGCCGCAAACGGAGAATTACTTAGTAAATGCTTAACTTATTATTTTGGTTGTTATTTTAGATAAATAATACTGAAATTCTATTTGTTTATTAAGTTAAGTTTTTATTGCATTATAGACATGAAATGGCACAATAAAGGCAAGGTAATGCTTGATTTATTGTTGACATAAAATGACATAATATATTCTTAAACCAATTAACAAACAATTAGAAAAACTAAAATATGTTTAAGTTATTTTCCAGACTAAAACCTTTGAGCCTTAGCTTTTTTATAATTACTGTTAAATCTCTCTTTATTTATTGTTATTATTGTTGTCATTTCGTTAAATTTATTTTTAGTTAATTGCACTTATTGTTAAAGTTTTATTTTAATTTTAACTGCATTTCTTGGTATTGAAATTCCTTAATAACAAAATTATGAAAGCGAAAAAAATATCGTAAAAATATGTAAAATATTGTGAATATATTTTATAAATAATAAATATTAATATTCATGTTTTTCAGCTTTTAAATAAACAATTAATTAATATAACAAATATATTGAAACTTTAGCGTTACCATTCCCTGTGGGTCCAACATTGGATTCATAGAGTTTTATTATTTAGATAACTTTATACTTGAGTTATTTTGAATTGTACTTTTAAAGACCAAACATTCAGCTTCTAAGTATTGTCGACTCTTTCTTGGACTAGAACCACAAAGTACACAGATGTTTTCAATTTCTTAGTTATTGAGGAAGCAGATTCCTTGATGTTCTCTAAAATGAAGACTTTTTTTATGTGGCATATGAGAATTTTTAGTGCATTAAAAATGCAATAGTTAAAGAAATATGTAAAGCAAAACACATATCACAAGGTCTATTGTTTTAATCTGATTTTTATGATAAATTTCATAAAAGTGAAAATGAGATTTTTAAAGTTAAAAATCATGTTATAGTATTAAACAAGGAAGAAATGATATGAAAAATAAGCTGGGAAGCTTAATTGTTGCAAAATATATTGCAACAAATTTTAAGATAAAAATATAAGAATACACAGTATAGAGATTATACAGTATGAGGAAAATATAATATAAAGATTGCACTGATAAAGTTATACAGCATAAAAATTATACTGATAAAGTTAAACAACATAGAAACTACATTGCATAAAGTTAATCGGTATAAAAATTATACTGCATAAAGTAATGCAGTATAGAAATTTGATTGTGTAAAGTTAAGCAGTATAGGAATTACACTGTGTGGATGATATGGAAGCTTATGGATTATAAAACATTATGTCAAAAAGAATATTGACAGTATGAGTTATATACTGGCAGTATGAAAAAATACTGTCAGTATAAATTTAGACGATTAAAAAGTTTTTGTAGGGCCCATATGGTGCCACATTTAAGGTGGAAAAATGGCCACCACACCCCCCAAATGCAGTAGATATGGGATTGAAAAAGGAGACCAAAGTTAGTCTTCATCATTTGTTATGCAAAAAGTCAAAAAAAAAAAAAAGAAGAAAAGAAAAGAAAAGTAAAGACTCCATTTTCTCTCCAAAACCAGCAACCCTCTCGAGGAAATTTTCTCTCAAAATTTGGTGAATCCAAGCCTTTAAATTATGTTTTGGAGCAAGTTCAATGATGAGATTGTAAAAGTGTACATTTTACAAAGATAAAATTATTTATTTATTCTTTTATTTCTCATTAAATCCTCTAATTAATAGTATTTTTGTGTTAATAGGTATTTTTGTAACTTAACATGTAAATGTGTTTTTAGTGTGTTTTTATGTTTAATAATATTTTAAGCAATTTTTAGAGTCGTTTCAATATGTTAAATATGTGTTTAGTTTTATAAATAATCAAGAAATAATGTTGTGTGATTTAATTTTGAGTCTTAAAGTGTTTATAAATCAATTTTGAGTCTGTAAATATATTCTATTATATTTCTAGTAATTTTGAAAAATAATTTTGAGTCTTAAATATCATATTTGTTAAGGTTTATTAATTTAAGCAATTTTTATCTATTTTTAGCAATTTTTGTGTGTTTTAATGTAAAATAAATATTTTTAATATTTTTGTAAATATTATATTTGTAAAGGGCAAAATCGAACATCAAATGCATTAAAAATATTAAAAATTCAAATTTCAAAATTAGCTAGACACGTGGCGTTACAAGAGTCGTTGGATCCACTTCCAAAACAATCTCAGTCGTTCAATCCCTGCCCACATCAGCTATCGTCAGGCCATGCATCAGCCGCACAACGTGCGTCAGTGCTAACGCGTGTCAGGAGGGGCCCAACGCCTGAGATTCTCGTCTTTTTCGATGTGGGTAGCTTCATTTGCATTTGCTTTTTCAACCGTCAGATATGCTTATCACGATTGATCTCAAGGCAAGAAAAGAGTCAAGAGTCATGCTTTTGACAAAAATGCTGACTTCATTCGCAGTGTTCATTAAGTCAAAGTACGTGCAATCTATGGCTCCTTTTCATTCGTTTCGTTTGTGCAACGCACAAGATCACAAAGCCCAAAACACATAATGAACAACGCATATCAACGTGGAAAAAAAAAAGAAAAAGAAAAAAGAGTTCACAAGACTCTCGTGGGAGGAGTAGGTTAGATTAGAAAAATAATTAAAAAAACAAAAATAATAAAATATTAATAAAAAATAATAAAAAAAAATCTGAATAGTAGTTTTACTCCTATAAATAGGGGGAGATTTCTCCCCCTTGAAGCACACCTTTAGGCCATTTGGCCCTTTTCCTATTCTTTGTTTCATTTCTGTTGAGTTAGACTCAGCAGTATCTTCTTAGGTAAAAAAATAATAAAATAATGTCTAAATTAGTGTAGAGAGTTTGATGAGGTAGAGAGATGATCTTGTATACATAGTACTATAGTATGAATTTTATCTCTATATTTGTGTTGTAATGCTTGTATTTTTATGGGATAAATTATATTTCTATGTTTTTAATATGTATTGTTAACGCTGTTATGCTGCTCAATTTTTGCATAAATTTAGTCATGTTTTTTTATATAATTTAATTGTGTTGCATAATTAATATTAATAATAATAAAGTCATACTCATTTATTAAGTTGAGTTTCCACTACATTATAAACATGGCTTGGCATGGTAAATGCTTGGTAATTTTTGATTTATTGTAGACAGAAGATGGTATAGTGTATTCTTAAATCATTAATAAATGGAGGCGTTGCTGGAATTAGTGCAATAATTTATTCTATTAAAATATATTAATTTTGATTTGTTGTTATCTTTTCTATCTTAAAATTATGTTAATTGCGGCTATAATTTTCATAATTAGTGCACCTAATCATTAGTAAAAGATGATTATTTTGCTACTTTTATAAGAAGACCCTTGCTGCATTATGGCTTGCTATATTGTCGCTCTCGGTTGACTTATACAAATAATAAAAGTGCTTGTAATTAACAAAAAAAGATATAATAAGTCAAATGCTTTAGATAATTATTAATTAGAGTTAAAATTCTATACCAGTTGTGAAACATACAAGGGATTCTCAAAGATTCACTATTTTAATTTTATGTTTTAAATTTTGAATTAAATAAAAAATCAAAAAAATGTGTCTTTTACTTTGAACTTTGTTTTGAAAAACCACTCGCTTTTTTGAACGTTTATTTTTAGCAATCTCTCGAGTTACAAATTTTCACATCCTTGTGAATACGATAATCTTTCTATACTACAAACGTCCGTCGTTTAAGAGAAACATTTTGGGCAACTCGAACAAATATTTGGTGCCATTGCAGGGGAGGTGCCATTATTTTGTCAGATTGCTAAATTAAGCAGAAAAACAAGTAAGTAATTTATTCCTATCCTTTGTAAATATTATTTTAATTATTTGCATTTTAATTAGCAAGTTTATTATTAAAAAAATCAAAAAATTAAAAAATTTAAAACATTTAAAAATAAAAAAATAAAAAAGACAGTTGCTTTTCACTTACTACTTTATCGTTTTAGATAAAGAAAAGCTTAGCATTCCGTCTTTTGTTTTGTAAGTTTGGGTAATTGTAAAATTTATTAGATTTTGTCAAAAAGGCCCATCGTTGGGACTTGTCAAGAATTACCAAACATTAAACATGTCACTTCATGTTTATAATATAGCAAAAGCTAAATTAACAAATAAATATAACTTAAAGTTAGTTGAAAAATTTACCTTGAAAATGGATTATAAGCATTTACTATACCATTCTTTGTCGACTATGAAAGTTTTCTTAAGTATTACCCGTGTCAGTCTATGTCTATGGTAAATCAAACTCTCATATTTTACAAGAAAAAAACCTAAAATAACTCTAAAATTACTAAGTTCTCCAAAATAATTTTGACATTATAAGGACTTAGAAAACGTAGAAAAACTAAAAAAAACTAAGCTAAACTAACAAGAATTTCTCCCTCTTACCTTAGCTAAAATGAAATTTAAAAACACATTTTTAAAATAAATCATCAAAAATAAATTAAAAACGTAAGTTAAATATTATCTACTGAAAGTGTTACGCATAAACTACATAAAAGAGTAGATACAAGATTCAACATAAAGTTGAGTTTAAGAACTGAACATTTACATTAACTTTTGGACAAAGAAAATGTAAAGGATTTGCATGCCTTTTATAGGCATCTGGCCATACAAAGCTACAAATATTTTACAATTAAATATCAAACTCCGATAGTCTACATATACAAGAACATTGCAAATAATACCAAGCTTTTGAAGCCAAAGTCAATTAAGCAAGTATTTGATTTTTGGTTGATTTTGAAAGTTGATTCACTGGTGGAATGCAACTTACAATTTTAATAATTTTTTATTCAAAATTTTCTTCACTTTTTCTTCGATCTCTTTTTCTTCGTTGTGCTAATTTTGACTAGGGATCCGGTGTTTCACAGAAGATGGTAGCACAAAAATCTAGCAATCTAATAGGGTATTTGATACGGTGGTTAGAACCATAGGTTAGAACTATAAACATTGTAGCATCTGAGAGTTTTACACGATAGCAACTTTTTTTCCTTTTCTTGAAGCATATGAGAGTTTTATATTGTTCCTAATTAAAATATTGGTTAGAATCAACTAATGCCAAACAAGCTATAGGACATTATCTGTGCGTATTTGGACTAATTTGAAGGCCAAGAAGAGAGCTTAAGCGTAGATTGACAACTGGCTTGGTTAGGGTGTTTTTATGTCAATTGGATACAAAATTAACGGCTCGGATATTGAGCTCATAGTTAGAAGGCTATAGCTGTGCACAAATTGGAGTGGATTTAATATGTAACTGTCACATGGGCCCTACCAGCTAATGTATTTCGACGCTTCTGTGACGAAGCGACACGAGGCAGAGGAGTTTGACACAGCAGCTAACGGGAACTAAACGAAACCAACCATGGAGTGCCACATGGACAATATTGACTAGGGTATGACTGGGCTGAAGACTCCACTTTTGGCAGAAAATTTGTATTTTGACCATAGTTTTGAAGTTCATTCCACCAATATCCTCTTTTTTGCCCTTAATTTCAAATAACTTGACAAATGAACACACACAAATTAATTTTTTTACAGACTAAAAATTACTAAAATTAAATAAAAAACTTATTAAATACAAAACTAAATTAAAACACAAAACATACATAAAAATAAAAACACACATATTAATTTATGGTTTAAATTTATTTTACACAAATTAATTATTTAACACACAAAAATACTTCTAAAAACTACATAAATATTAATAAAGATAAAAAACACACTAAAAACATACATTTAAACACTTTTTGCACACTAACACATAAAAATACTATTTAGCACAAAAATGTTGTAGTTAAGGTATTTAATGACAAATAGAAATACAAAATGATGATACTTAGCCTTAGAAAATGTGATTTTTATATGTTCATCACATACCACCTAATTTACTTTAATTATAGAGAGAATGGATGAAGAAGTTGAGGAAGTAAGTAGGGGTATTTTGCAGAATTTTTATTAGGTATAAATCATATTTACTTGTTTTTAAATGAAAACATATTCACATGTAATTGGCCTATTTATTAAAATTTACAAAATTTTGGTGTATTATTATCTTTATTTCTTTATTATCTTTGCCTATTTCCCTCACTGTCTTTTTTTTTTCCCCTTCCATAGGATTGTTTAATATAACCATGCATATCAGCCTTTTATGAGAAAATTTGTCATTGTTAATTATTCTTAATGAAATCAGTTAAGGATTCAGCTTGTAAACTTTCTTTTCACCTAATTGTCCCACATAAATCATAATTGTAAGGAAAAAAAAAAAAACTAACACACCCAAACTAGTAATAAAACAAAAGATCACTATTGTTGATCTATTTTTATAAACCATAAAACTATCATTTGAACTTAAAATTTTATTTCAAACTTATCCCTCACGTACTTCATGAGTAGAAAAAGTTAGACAAAATGATATAACTATCCTTAAATACAATTTACGACAACATTTTATAAAACATCAAGTGGCAAAAAAAATTTCCTTTATATGTTTAGATATTTTTAAAAAATTTTTGTCAAAGAAAAAGTATTTTTCATAGATAAACTTTGTATAATTAGAAGCATTTTTGTCTTTTCTATGTATTTTTTATAAATTTTTTTTATAAAGTCTACAAGGTATAAAATTATTATAAATTTTTTAAATTTAAGAGATACTCTTTAAAAAAATTAAGAGATACTTTTATATTTTCAAAAACAATAACATGAATTAAGAAATAACTAAACTAATAGTTATTTTTTCATGTAATTATTAACCTTAAAAATAAATAAAACTGTATTTGGTTTTCTAGGATAAATTACGCTAGCATCTTTTATGTTTTACCCAAATTACAAAGATATCTCTTACATCAAAACTAATCACACTGAGACCTATGAGCTTAACTATGTTAACTTTTCATATAAAATGACAAAAATACCCTTAAAATCTTAGCCATTGATAAATCATATCCACCCAAAAAAAATAAAATATGCAAAAAAAAAAAGTTACTTTTTTTGCCAAAAAAATTCAAAATCCTTTCAAAACAATTGAACCTTTTTTTGCCCTTACTTTTGTGGTGAAGCCACCATCGAGCTTAGTAAGACCACACTCCCTAACACCACTCGTCGCCTTTTGTCGTGCCTGACTCTACTAGCCCCCAATCCTTTGTGCCATACTCTGCCTGCCTTCATCCCGTTGAGCCCAACCCTGCTGGCCGCTCTTCATTGAGCCTACCCTGCCCTTGTTCTCATCAAACCTAGCCCCGTCTGCCCCTTTCCCGTCGAGCATAACTATCCTCATCTGACCTCCCACCCTGTTGCATCCCCTTTTCTATCATTCTCCATCCTCGTGCCCCAACTACAAAATAAGGGGACATTGGCTTTTTTTTTTTGCTACATTATATTATGTTTTATATGATTTTTACATTATTAATTTTATTTTAAGATTTTAAAGTTTTATGTTTATTTTAAAGTTTTTTCCATTATTATTTGTTTTATTCTTTCTCAAAAATATTTGTTTTCTTTATGTTTTTATAATTTTATTATAATTTTTTTATGAAAAATAGAGCACTAAGTAAGGATTTTTTTTTAGGTTTTATTGGAATTAGTTATTTTTATAAAAAAAGCCATTTTTTATATATGAATTATTGTTTTGTTGGAATTAGTTAGGTTTGGTTTTGTTGCAATTAATTTGTTTTAATTGTATTTTATGTTATTTTGGACATTATTGTTGTATTTGAAGAAAAAATGTTTTATATTCTATTAGAGTGAAATTTATAATTACAAGCGTGTACAAATTATTTAAACTCATTTTTTTTTACTACAAATAAGGGTATAATCGTCATTTTGACAGCATAAAATAACTATAAATGTTTTTTAATAAATGGAGGGACGTTTTTTGATATTTAAACAAAATTAGTGGTTAACTAATGGTCAACCCTCACGATCAACTAATAGGTGAGGTTTTTGTGTAATTTTTCTAGGGTGTCAGTGTAATTATCTTTCATGAAGGTGCAAAACGTGAGGGTGTCAGTGTAATAACAGGAACAGCGAGGAAAAAAGCGCAAGTTGCAAAACGTGTGGGCGTTAGTGTAATAACAGAAAAAGCGGGGAAAAAAGCGCAAATGGATAAACACCACCGAGCACCGACTTTCCCTATTCTCAAATTGTAAATAAAATTCAATTCCAAGTCCATTTTGTCGCAACCCCAAACGCGCAATCTCTGTGCGTACTTTTTCTCTCCACCTCTAGTGCCCAAATTTTTCCTAAGTTTCGCATCATGTCGAGTTCTGATCGAGAGGAACAGAGACGTAATCTCCGCCAGTCTAATGTAGAAGCAAGGAAAACAAATCCAACCCAATCTACAGCGCCTCCGATTTTTAGCCAATCGCCGAGGCCACCGAATTCCGATATGGATGCGTGGGGAAGATCTTATCACCACCTAGTGCCGAACCAGTTGGGCTATGATCCCAGGCGCTATCCTCACAACCATTATCGGAACGGTGATCATCAATATTTGACAGAAATTGATTTTTCTTTTATTTAATCAGGGCTTCTCTCTTTCGATTAACCCTGGTTTTATTTCCTTGGAAATTTTGAATTTAAAATTTCTAATTTTTGATATGTTATTGTTTATTTCATCTGTGATATTTAGATGCCAACACTGAGCCCTACGATCCTGGAGCTGTATTCAGGAGGAATTATGGTTATGAGCCACCACCAAATGGTATAGGTATATCTTCTTCTGAATAATGTGATTGTGGTGAAGCGTATCATTTAAATCTTTGCAAATTTTATTATCAGAATTTGATTATCTTATGATTTACAATTAGATTTTTACTGAATAGGATCAGGGTTAGAAGTAAGATATAGATTTGTATTCTAGGTTTTTCTGCTGCTTTACGGTTGTTATTTGGTTTTGCTTTATTATTAAATCATGAGAACTTATCTCCAACTCTTAGCACCGATAAGCAATCAATCAACGAGTTAGTGTTTTAATTTCCTTAGATGTATGCTCCCTGTTTCA
>CAMOHE010051879.1:0-43765 GCA_946598075.1 Artocarpus hirsutus | reverse complement strand
CTAGCTATTATGTCTCGTTTTCTTGTTCAAGATAATCATACGGTGAAATCGTAGGAATCGGGAAAATAGTCAAAATATCCCTAAGCGTATCAAAGCTATGATGTGTCACTTAGATGCATTCATTGTTTTACCGGGAGGCCTAGAAACTCTAGAAGAAATATTTGTCATTGCTAGTTGGAGTCAGTTAGGTATTCTTAATAAACCAATAGGTGTGCTTAATGTTGAAGGTTTATTTGATGGTTTTTTTAAGTTTTCTAGATAATATAGTGGACAAGAAAGATTTATTATCTCTACTCCTATTGTTGAGAAATTGCTTAAGAAAATACAAGTCATCACTCCTGAGGTAGATACTGCAACTTCAAAACTGCGCGGAAAAAGGAAACTAGATGTGGATCTTTCTCTCTAGTCTCTTTGATCTATCATTTTTACCTGTAGCATGATTGTTTATATTTACGTTTATTTTTCTTTTTGTGTTTTGTGTAATATGTGTTGTTATTCTTTCTGCTTAATCTTATTGATCATTAAGGAACATGTTCAATTTAAATTGGAGGCAGAGGGTTTGTGTCAAAACTTTTCAAAATTTGTACAAAAAATTTTCAAGTTTGAGTCTGTATTTGTGTGTTTAAAATAGGACTTGCTTTAAACCAAGTGTAAAAAAAATTAAAATTCAAAAAATTAAAAAAAGAAAAAAAATGGTTTGCTATTTGTAAAACTTTTAGATTCTTGTTTTAGTGTTGGGATGGCTGAGTAAAAGAGTTAGTTTTGAAACACATCTTGTTTTGGTCCGAGAATGTAATATTTCATATATTTTCATTGATGCTTTTGTTCTCCATATTGTGTGCATGCATGCATGTTTAGAATAGCTGAGTTATGGAGTCTTTAACATTCTTGAGACATGTCTTAATCATGTTCATAACATATTTCATTATGCTTTTGTGCATCTGATAGAAAAAGCTAAAAATTGAAAAATCTTTAAAAACATAAGAAAATTTGAAAAACCTAAATTTTTTTTTGTAAATATTTGTTTTCTTTGTTTTATTTTAGTGTGCCTCAACGTAGTTGCATCATGGCTTGTTATAAAATTCAAATATCATTTAAGCTTATGTTAATTTCTTTTGTTAGCCTCATATTTAGATTGATTTTTCCTAAAATTTGAGCACATAATCTAAAATTTTGATTTGTTATTCTAATTTAGAGACTGTTTATGTTAATATGATCTGATTTATTTTTATAAAATCTTACAATTTGTTTGAATCCCTCTCAAGGCGAAATCCTATATAATACTAAGCTAAGGACATAATTTAAACTATCTTTGGATCGTTTGAGCTTTTCAATTTTACTTTTATACATTTTATATTCTCAGTTATCTCGTTGTGCTTAATGTACTATTTTATTTGTCACCCATAAATTTTTAAATAAGCTTTTTCAGTAATTTCATGTCCTTTCTTTTTGACCTTTCACTCATAAGACATATGAATGATTTAAATGTATTTTGGGTTATGCTAATGTTATGGGAGGATGGGAAGGGTTATGAAAGAAAGTTTGTTTTATTTTGTAAGTCTGCAAATTAAAAAAATTCAAAAAAATTAAAAAAAGAAAAAAAAAATGAAATAAAAATGGATGACAAATGCAAGTTTTTTCATATTTAGGTTTGTTAATTGGGAATTAATTTATATATTAAAAAGGTCTGCGAATAATGTAAGTGTTTTATGAGTGTATCAATCTTCAAATTTATCTTTCATCCTACCTTTTTACCATCATCTTATATTACAAGCCGAATAAAATCCTAATAGTTTTTAATTTATTGTTATTCTACATTTGTGGAGAGAGGAATGAAAAATAAACTTATGGGATTTTGTTAAAATAAATTAGTTTATATTAATGTAAATTTATCTAGTTTGTATACAATAATTAGTGATAGAATAGCACACATGAAAATCTTTCTTAAATATGAGACGTTTGTTGGGGTACTATTCAGACAGGCCCAAATTGACCGTGGGCCCTGGCGGCCCAACAATGTTGATCAAGCGACTCGAACAGGCCGCACGATCGAATCGATTATTTGATTCGTTCGTTGGAATTGGTTCCTCGAACCGACTATTCGATTCTTTCAGGGTATCGTTCGTCTGGATCGTTCGTATCGGTTCGACGGATAGCACGTTCTAACAGTTAACACACGTTAAGTACAGGACCGAAATATGAGGAAGTAGTGGTTTCTATAGCAAATCATTAATCGACACGTGTCCTAGTATCACAGTTATTTACGAAGCATTACTCCATTCTACCTGACGGTTAATGACCATGTTTCAATTCCATAGTCTATATATAGGGGAAAGGTAGCTTCAAAAAGCCACACAGAGAAAAAGAGAGATAGACACTCTGCCTGATTATTTTCTCATCTATTCCAACTTTTTTGTAGCATTGCAATTTGTACGAAGAAAACTTGATAGTGAACTACAGTGGACGTAGCTCTTCATTAACAGAGTGAACCACTATAAATTTGGCGTGTTCTTTTATTTCTGTTTTATTTCTTTCATTTAATTCCAAACTTGTGTGTATATCCGAGTAGACAGGTCCATCTAACAGTGATTTGAGGGCCCAAGTTCCCGATTACTTGATTCGGTATTTCAACAATTTGATTGTAGGAAAACCCGTCTACAGTTTGGCGCCCACCGTAGGGCCATCAAGTCGTTAACTCCAGGAACTAGAGACTCGGATTCAAATGGTGGACAGCGTGGACAACCAGCGCGTTCTGGAAACCGCAGTGGAAGAAACCGAAGGGGCAACTTAAGACCGACATATGGAAACCCTTGTAGCAGAGGTGGAGACACTGAAGAAAACACTCTAGGAACAAGCAGCACTCTCTCAGGAACGTGACAAGAGGATGGAACAACTGAGCAGTGAGAACTTGGCTTTGAGAAGCCAAATCAGCTATCAAAACTCTCAGACGGCTTCGCAGTCGTATTATTACCCGTATTATGGGTATTCAAGATTTCCAACTACTCCGACAATGCAGTGGTAATTTCACACCCCACAACCAAGAAGACGACAATGAACTCACAGCCCGATCAAAAGAATGCAGCCGCTATACTCTTCATCGACGGCAATTGGGGCAGCTACGACGACTCCAACTACAGCAAACGTTGATATGGAGTGTAGACTTCGTAACGAAGAGACAGAATGAAACGAAGGGGTCAAACTAACGACCCGACAAGAAAAACCAACTGTCAATCTGCTAACCCCAGAGTCGATTTAATCCATGATGAGAGAAATGCTTGAGCAGAACTCCAAATTCGTAGAAGAAAAAATTGACGAGAAGGTTTCTAAGGCCACGAGCAAGACCCCGGCGTTGGACGACATCTCTAAAAGCATTCGGGATACTCCACTGATGGGAATAATTACTTCAATAGTACCTCCAAAGTATGGAAACATTGTGTTCGCTTGCTTCAATGGAACCTCAGATCCTAAAGACCACCTGCTGCAATACAAGAATGTTGTCAGCGCTACAAGCATCCCGGACTCGATCCTCGACGAGATGATGTGCAAGCTGTTCGCACAATCGCTCAAAGGCCCAGCCCTTCGATGGTTCAACAACCTCAGAACGGGATCGATAGACAGCTTCGAAGAACTGGCAAATCAATTCATCAAATCATATTCAGTGCATATTAGAACAGGAAAAATGACCAAAGATTTGTGGTCTGTTGTCCAAAGCCCAGGCGAGCCATTATGGCCTTATATTAAAAGTTTTAGTAGAACTCTCTCCGAGATTTTGGATTTGGAAGACGGAACAGCCCAAGAAGCACTAAAGAAGGGACCCCTGCACATGTCATCCTTCAAAAACAACATTTGTTCAAACTACCCACAGACGATCTAGGAAGCACTGAATAGAGCTAAAGGCTGGATCAACCTGGAGGAAGAAAACGAGAGGTGCAAACCAGAGTTCACAAGGATGAAAGGTCAGAACAGATGGAACCAGAAGTAGCAACACCAACCAAACCAACAAGGACGGACGAGAACACCACCAAGAAGAGAATGGAGGCGGAAAGACGACAAGCCTTGATCCATAACAAGACCCCTATCACCACCAAAATATGCCTTAAGCATATAGCCATCGGAACTAGTCGCTCAGCTAGAAGGAAAAGACTACATCCGATGGCCTGGCAAATTGCCTGCGAGCCATTCACGAGATAAGTCGAAGTACTACGAGTTTCACCGAGATACAGGGCACCTGACGGTCGACTGTAAAGCTTTGTGATGAGAAATTGCAGAGCTTCTCAAGAAAGGTCATTTGAGAGAGTATCTCTCGGAAAGGGGGGGAAGGACATATGGGCTTGACAAGGAACGAAGAGGGCGAAGGAATGAGCAAACCGAAGAGAAGACACCACCACCACCACCAGTAAGGAAGGTAATAGGAGCCATTTATGGAGGCTCGGTTTTCAGCGGCGACTCGGTCAACCAGATGAAGTCCTATCAAAGAAAGGCAAATACTGCAACCACGAGCACTGCTCATAGCGATCATCCCGAATATGAAATTTTATTTCATAATGATGAGACGATTGGTCTAGACTCGCCACACGACGATGCATTAGTTATTAAACTAAACATTGCAAATTGCGAAATAAGTAGGATTCTGGTTGACAACGGGAGCTTCGCCAATATTCTCTTCCTCTCGACGCTGAAAGAAATGGAAATAGGAGAAGAAGAAATGAAAAAGTCATCGACATCGCTGGTCGGATTCAACGAGGAAGCGACCACAGCAATTGGGAAGGTCAGGCTTCCAGTCTACGCAGTAGGAAAGAACAAACTAACCAATTTCCTGGCCATGGATTGCCCATCGGGGTACAATATAATTCTTGGGAGGCCTTGGATTCATGCCATGAAGGCAGTCCCTTCTACATACCACCAAAGGATAAGGTTCCCAATGAAACGAGGAGTTTGGGAAATTCAAGGAAACCAGGAGGCGGCAAGGAGCTGTTACATTGCAGCAATGAAGCAGAAAAAAGCTTTATAGCAATTACAGCCGAACGAGCATAATGAAGCAAATAAGCAGAGCTACGTCGAACCAATTTTGGACCAGTTTGACGAAATCCAAATATACCCGGGGAATGAAAAACAAACAGTGAAGATCGGTTCGCAGCTCGATGAGGGTGTTAAACGTCAAATAATCGAATTTCTTAGATCTAACGTTGATTGTTTTGCATGGTCTCACACAGATATGCCTGGAATCGACCCAAACATAATCTCCCATAGATTGAATGCCAACCCAGAGCATAAACTTGTCCGGCTAAAAAGGAGAAAGTTGGGAATCGAGCAGAACAATGTGATCAAAGACGAAGTGAGGAGATTACTTGAAGTTGGCTTTATACGCCCTATCCAGTATCCCGATTGGCTTGCCAATGTGGTGATCGTGAAGAAGAAAAACAAAAAATGGCGCATGTGTGTCAACTTCACCGACCTTAACAAAGCTTGCCCGAAGGACAGTTATCCATTGCCTCACATCGTTAGGCTCGTCGACGCTACAGACGGACACGATATTTTGAGTTTCCTCGATGCATTCTCTGGTTACAATCAAATCCTGCTACACCCTGATGACCAAGAGAAAATAGCCTTCATAACAGAACATGGGATTTTCTACTTCAAAGTCATGCCTTTCGGATTGAAGAATGTGGGAGCAACTTACCAACAACTTGTGAACATGATGTTCGAATAGCAAATTGGTAAGAATATAGAGGTTTATATCGATGACATGTTGGATAAATCTCTGCAGGCTGATCTCCACGTTCAGCATTTGCAAGAATGCGTCGATGTGCTCAGAAAATATGGCATGAAGCTTAATTCAGAGAAATGCAACTTCGGGGTGGCGAGCGGCATGTTCTTAGGATATCTTGTAACAAAGCGAGGAATCAAAGCAAATCCCTATCAGATAAAAGCATTTTAGTTGATGCCTTCTCCAAGGACCAAGCGAGAAATTCCAAAATTAACCGGACGAGTAGCGGCACTAAGTCGGTTCATTGCCAAGTGTTTCGACAAATGTCTACCCTTTTTCCAGCTGCTCAAAAAAAATACCAAGTTCGAATGGAACGAATGGTGTGAAGCGGCCTTCCAAGAACTAAAGAGGTATTTGACGACTTCGTCGATCCTATCGAAGCCGAGAGATGGCAAACCGCTCTATTTATACATTGCTGTATCTGAGGTGGTAGTAAGTTCAGCACTAGTTCAAGAAGAAGAAGGGACTCAAAGGCCAGTGTTCTTCGTGAGCCATTCGCTCTTGGATGTGAAAACCAGGTACTCAGTCGTCGAAAAGCTTGCACTCGCAATAGTCATGTTGTCCCGAAAGCTTTGTCTGTATTTTCATGGACATACTATTGTGGTGCTGTCATCTTACCCGATGAGAGCAATTTTGCATAAGCCGGATGTATCTGGTAGAATGACGAAGTGGGCAGTTGAACTGACAGAGTTCGACATCGAATACAAGCCCCATACAGCGTTGAAGGCACAAGTATTGGCAAACTTTGTAGCTAAACTAACTTGCAGGAATGAAGACGGAGGATCGGAATCATGGATAGTGCAGGTCGACGGATCGAGCAATGAGAAAAGGTCAGGAATAGGGATTGTTTTGAAGTCACCAACTAGTGAAGAAATCAAACAGAGCTTTCGATTGGGGTTTAAAGCTACAAACAATGAAGCTGAAAATGAGGCCCTGATAGCTGGAATAAGGCTCGCTGCTGCATTGGGGGCTACCAAGCTTCTTCTGGAAAGTGACTCCACGCTGGTTGTTAACCAAGTAAATGGAAAGTTCGAGGCACGAGACGAGAAGATGCATTTGTACCTAAGCTTAGTTAACAAGTTGAAAGCTCAATTCAATCATTTCAAGTTAAGCACGTACCACGAGAACACAACTCCAGAGCCGATGCACTGGCTAACTTAGGGTCATCAGTCGAAGTAAGCGAGAGGAAAACAATCCCTTTGGAATTAATCGACAGCCCTAGCATTGCACCGGTTGAGAAATCTTGCTGTGTGGATTCGAGGGACGATTGGAGAACCCCCATCCAGATGTATATTAATGAGGGTTGGCTCCCTGACGATAGACAGGCTACAAGAAAGATTAAAGTGCGTGCTGCACGATACTGCCTAATAGATGGAAAGTTGTATAAGCACTCCTTAGCAGGACCTTATCTCTGATGTCTCAGAGAAGATGAGATCGAGAAAGTGATTAGAAAAGTGCATGAAGAGTCCTATGGAAATCATTCAGGCGGAAGGTCATTGTGTAATAAGGTGAAGAGGCAAGGATTCTATTGGCCAACGATGCAGAGTGATTGCGAAAACTTCGCCCGAAAATGCGATAGCTGCCAGAGGCATGCCCCCATCATACATCAACCTGCAGAAGAGCTTTCTTCAATCAGTTCGCCATACCCGTTCATGAAGTACTCGATGGATATTGTCGGATCGTTTCCTCCAGCTCCTAAACAAGTGAAGTATTTGCTCATCCTCACTGACTACTTCTCCAAATGGGTCGAAGCCGAAGCCTTTGCGGATGTTAAAGAACGAGACATCGAAAGATTTATTTGGAGGAACATCATCTGTCGATTCGGAGTCCCACGAGAGATAGTCACCGACAATGGCTCTCAATTTGTTTCATCGTCCTTCAGGAAGTTTTTCAAGATTGGGAAATTATTTTAAGTTTCTCAACGCCAAGATACCCGCAAGGAAATGGACAAGCCAAAGTGACGAATAAGACGATCGTAAAAAATCTGAAGAAGAAACTCGAAGCAAGAAAAGGACGATGGGTCGAGGAACTCCCGATGGTATTGTGGGCCTATCGGACGACTCCAAGGAGGGCAACTGGCGAATCGCCTTTTTCGCTAGTGTATGGAACAGAAGCCGTTATTCCCACTGAGATAGTTGCATAGGACCTACGAGTCGATTACTCTTTGCTGAACGAAGCAAGGAACGATGAACTGATGCAGGATGGGCTGGACCTCGCCGACGAAAAGAGGGACGGAGCTTTCTATCGCCTTGGGTGCTACCAGCAAGCAGCAGCCAGGTATTATAATAGAAAGGTCAAGCCTAGAATATTTGTTGAAGGAGAACTTGTGCTCAGGAAAGTCTTCCAGAATACCAGAGAAGCCAACGCTGGAAAATTGACGGCTAATTGGGAAGGACCCTATCAAATACGATCGGTGGTTTGGGAAGGAGTTTACAAACTCGAGAGGCTCGATGGGTCCTACATAAAAGTACTATCTATAATTTTTTGATTTAGCTTTTCCCATGCAATTGAACTATGTTTGACTTGATTCCCGTATAAAGGATACGTAGGCAGCTCGTACACGTTATAAACGAGTGCAGTCGTTTTATTATTTTGAATTTTATTCCCCAATAAATTGACAAATTTTTCGAGTTTGATTTTCAGGAATGACTTTGTTTTCATGATTTCAGACTCGACCAGATCGATCTGAACCCAATGCCTTTATGGCCAACATCAGACTCGACCAGATCGATCCGAACTGTCAGACGCCATCATGGCCAATATCGAACTCGACCAGATCGATCCGAACTCTCAGACGCCATCTTCATGGCTAATATCAGAGTTGACCAGATCAATCCGAACTGTCAGACGCCATCATGGCCAATATCGGACTTGACCAGATCGATCCGTACACTCAGATGTCATCTTCATGACACTTTAGACTCGACCAGATTGATTTGAATTCGCCCAACGTCATTTCCATGGCTTAATTTTTGCTTCGTCTACATTGACCCAAATCCTACTGGTCGATCCGAACTAATGGAGCAATTGTTTTAGTTGCAATTTTTAATCCACTTACTCATTTCAGTGAGTACAACATACGCTTCATTCGTAATTCGAACTAATTTCATCTAGCCTAATCGGTTGTGAACTCCGTTTATTATTCGATTGATTCTCTATCAGTTAGAGATCAAGATCTCTGATACAGAATGACATGAAAAGCATAAATCTAAAGTGATTATGAAAATTCTGAAAGTACAGCTTTGAAATTTTCAACTGTTAAATCGAAAGTTCTCTTGAACAAAATAAAATTGTTCTACAAAAAAAAAAAAGAAAAAAAAATAAAAAAAGAGAGATTGTTTGAATTTAAATTCTCTTAGAATTCCCCTCCTTCAGCTGGTTGATCGCCTTCGAGCTCGTTTGTCTCAAGGGTCGAGAAATCAGTGACTTCAGCAGATGGAATCCCTGTAGCTTTAGACTTGGGAGCAGGGGGCTCGACGATGACGTCTTCGTGGTCAGATTTGACTTCGACAACCTGATCGTCTATCGACAGCACATCCTGGAGCTCCTTTATCTCCTCGTCGATTGCATCGACGCTAAGTTTGCTCGATTTGAATTCGATCAAGGCTCCAAGTCGTGCCTTGAATGAAGATTTACCGTAGACCTCGAGCAGCTGCTCCTTTATCTCTTCAATATCCTTGTCTTTCGAGGATATCTTTTCTTTTGGACCTTCATTTTCTCCTTCCAAAAGCCAAACTTTGCTCGATGGGTTCAACACCTTACTGTTCGCCCTATTTAGCGAGTCGACGGCGTTGTTAAGGTCCCTCTATCTGTTCTCCATCTACGACTTTGCCTCTTCAAGCTTTTCCCCAAGCTCCTTATTCTTCAATGTCTCCCGTTCAAGTTTGTGGACAGCCTTGTTCGCGACAAGATTGTGAAACATGAGAGCCTACGTATGTACAAAATTGTTGCATTAGTCGTTTCGAACGAACCCATGAAACTTCATAAGAATTGCAATTTTACCTATCCCAACGCGGCAGCCGACTCATTGTACAGCCATGTAAATGGTTTCCCACCAAAGACCTCCTTGTCTTTATTAAAATAGAAGTTGACTGCTGCTCTCGCCGTAACCTCCCTGTCTTGCAGAACGTTGATGTCATCTGGGACATCCAACGTCTTCTCCGAAGCTGACCTTTGGACATCTTCGTTTGAAGCGGGAGGCTCTGTTCCTTTTCTTTTCTTCGACAGAAGGGGTTGAATATCAAATGGTGGAGGAGGAGGCAATTCAGACTGTTTGATAGACGGCATCGTCTCTTTTGGTGCTGACGATTCGCTAGCTTCGGCTCGTCTTTTCTTTGATTTCTTGTCCGCTAGTTTCTTCTTCCTCATCTCACCCAAGGGAGGCAATGTCGCCTTCATGGCTGATAAAGCGGCTTCTGTGAGATAAACGTCTTCGTCAGATAGTGGGGTAATAAATTTGGACAGATCGTATAGCCGCTGAAGTGCACCATGGCATACGAAAACCCAATCGATTCGTTTTGAAAATCGAATAGGAATACCTGAAGGAATGTCCTTGAAATTCTTCCAAATCGATGACTTCCCAAGTCGACCGGGTTTTGAGATTTCAACCCAAGTCTGATCCTTTAATGCGAGCAGAGCTTGAAGTTTCGATTTGAACCTCTCGTCAATTAGAGCTGGGTGGTTTAGCTCGTAATCTACAAAAAGGAAACATACTTGAGATTAGTTGGAATTACTATTTGAAACAGTCTCAAGGATCAAAGCTCACCAATATGACCGAAAGCAAATGGAAAAGGGATTCGGGTAGTAAGCTTGAAAGAATTGCGATTGATTGACATGAAGAAGTATCGTTCTTTCCAACGTCTATCCGCATTAGCGAACTCCCCTATAAGTTGCTTTGACTATCGATAAATAAAGTAAAATTGACCCAGGTTTTTACTATTTGGCTTTAAATAATAACATCAAAGAAAGTCAAATATGTCGAAGTCTATTTTAGCCTCTTCGATTAAAACGATCAATGCTATCAGAAGCCAAACTCCGTTCGGCATTAGCTGTGTCATAGAAATGTCAAAATGATCGACAGTCTCTAATATGAATTCGAGGATCGACAATCGAAGACCAAGCTCGAACCATTTACTATACATGCAAAACCAATTGTCGTTTTGAGTGTCAGCCCGTTTGCCCGGATAAGGGAGTCGAATCTCTACGGCAGGTGGAACCCTGTACTTTGCCCATATCAATTGGAGGTCCGACTCTGTCAAAACAGACACTGGGTTCTTCATGAAAAATGATACCCCTTTGGTTGGGGAGACGTACTTCATTCTTTCGATAAGATCAATGTATCAATTCTCCTCGAGGGCCTAGCTGTTTGGTTCCTTTCTGTCCCTCGGCTCGATGCTTTGTCGATCTCAACCCTAGCCGTCCTTGTGCTCAATTCGATCAGGTTTTGCTGATGAATCATTTCATCCACTTTCCTTTCGTCGTTACTCGACCAAGGATCATCTCCATCGCTGGAGCTCGAAGTAATGGCCACTGACTTTGACATTTATATGAAACATAATTGCTGAAAGAAATCTAGGGTTTCTAAGATCAAAAAGGACAAACGACCCTAAAACCTAAGAACTTCAAACAGTTCTTGAATACTTTACAGTTGATACAGCCAAACAGCCCTAGCAGTCACTGATTTTCTCAGGAAAATGTTGCATGTTTAGCATCGAAATGCTCAGAATTGGGAGAAGAACAAGATTATGAAAGGAAAATTGCAAGAAAAAGATGAAAAAGGAAAAAATCTTGCCTGAAGAATCTGAAGGAACTGAGGAAAATCGGAAAAAAATTGCCCTAGAAGTCCAAGAGAGAGAAACTAGAAATCTGAGAGAGAGAAATGAATTGGAGGAAAAGGACAGACGCATTATGTATCTTCCAAAGCACCACTTTGACGGTTAGGATCGCTTCAGATCAATCTGATCCAAAGGCTAGGGTTATGCGTCTGTTTGGCCTCCCGCTCAAACCAAGGTGGTGCCTTTTCAAATTCGACACGTACGTCAGCGTCGCAGTGATTATTAATGAATCGCCAATGGAGTGTCGACACGTGTTGCGGTAAATTAATTGTCACGATTTCCCAAGGGAAAGTCATGATTCTGGCATAGGTGAAGAGACGTCCAAGTCATGTGTAGTCGATTTCAAAGTCAGATCTTCACTCTTGTAGTCTATAACATGAGACTAAGGAGTGGGGGGCTAACTATTGGGGTACTATTCGGACAGGCCCAAATTGACCGTAGGCCCTGGCGGCCCAACAATGTTGATTAAGCGACTCGAACAGGCCGCACGATCGAATCGATTATTTGATTCGTTCATTGGAATTGGTTCCTCGAACCGACTATTTGATTCTTTTAGGGTACCGTTTGTTCAGATCGTTCGTATCGGTTCGACGGATAGCACGTTCTAACGGTTAACATACGTTAAGTATAGGACTAGAATATAAGGAAGTAGTGGTTTCTGCAGCAAATCATCAATCGACACGTGTCCCAGTATCACAGTTATTTACGAAGCATTACTCCATTCCACCTGACGGTTAATGACCATGTTTCAATTCCATAGTCTATATGTAGGGGAAAGGTAGCTTCAGAAAGTCACATAGAGAAAAAGAGAGACAGACACTCTACCTGATTATTTTCTCATCTATTCCAACTTTTTTGTAGCATTGCAATTTGTATGAAGAAAACTTGATAGTGAACTATAGTGGACGTAGCTCTTCATTAACAGAGTGAACCACTATAAATCTGGCGTGTTTTTTTATTTCTGTTTTATTTCTTTCATTTAATTCTAAACTTGTGTGCATATATGAGTAGACAGGTCCATCTAACGGTGATTTAAGGGCCTAAGTTCCCGATTACTTGATTCGGTATTTCAACAATTTGATTGTAGGAAAACCTGTCTACAACGTTTTCTTGAAATGAAGCATAAACTTGAATAATATCTGCAATTTATTTTGAGGTATGATTCTAAAACAACTCCTGAGGACATTTTACAAGGAGTCACAAGCTTTTAAAAATCAATCCTTTTATCTGTTTTTATGTTTTATCACTTTAACTATTCGAGACTAGCAATAAACTGGTTGAGGGGTGTGATGAGATTGTGAAAATGTATATTTCTTATGGTTAGAGTTAATCATTTTAGATTAACATTTCTCATTAAATCTCTTACTTATAGCATTTGCATGATAAATAGTATTTTAATGTGTTTGTGCAAAAATATGTTTATATTTTTAGTATGTTTTTATGTTTAATAATATTTTTAGTAATTTTTAGAATCATTTTGATGTGTTTCATAATTAATTAATTTGTAAATAATCAAAATCGTAAAAATAATATTGTGTGATTTTATTTTAAGTCTTAAAATATTTGTAAATAAGTTTTTAGTTTGTAAATATGTTTTCTAATATTTCTAATAATTTCTAAAAATATTTTCAAATCTTAAAAAATATATCCATTAAGGCTTGTTAATTTTAGAAGTTTTTATTTATTTTAGTATGTTTTGTGTGTTTTATTGTAAAAATAAATATTATTAAATTATTGTAAAAATTATGTTTGTAAAATAATTAATTTTAATTTGTTTATTTTATTTTAGATTTGAAATCTATAAGAAAAAGGGCAAAAAGGGGCAAAAAGGGACCTCAAATGCATGAAAAAATTAAAAAGAAAATAAAAATAAAATAGAAATGCCACATGGCATCTCCAAGGCCATCCTATCACTCCAGGAACCCTTTGGGAATCCAGTGAGACGTGTTCTATATGCACCTGTCTTCTTGGCCCTTCGATCAGTGTACCATGACTTCATTAACAATCGCGATCTCTTCGTTTGACCCCAGCTAATTGCGAACGTTTCTTAGCCATAGGATCTAGTCTTCGCTCAGGTTTCTACACATTCGACGGCCCAAGCCGCGTCTCTTCTCAGCTACCTTATGTCGTATTCCACAAGATTGCATAATTAAATCAGCACAAAGATAAGCTCTTTCACTTGTGAAAAAGGAAGAAAATAAAGAAATATAATAAAATTAGATTTCAAATTCGATTAAAGAGATTGCAATCATAGTCATCTTGCAATGAAAAATACCAAATAAAATAATAAAAATAATAAATAAACAAATAAAGAATGTAAAAAATCATATAAATAATTACCATTCCTCTAGTATAAATACCCCCATGGCATGTATTATTCACCCCTTCTTCTTCTGAGAAATTCCTCTCCTCTTGTAAAAATGTAGTTCTAAGTTTTTGTTTTTGTTTTCTTAGTTTCTAGTTAAGTTTTTGTAAAATAGTTTTAAGTTTAAGTTGTAATTTTTAATCATGTTTATTACTATGTGTGTTTTTATCTTAGATATGTCTTTCTAAATTTTCTTTTTAGTTGAAGAGAAAAGGGAAAATTCTGGCAAAACTAAGATAAATATTTAGTTTTTCAAAGTTTTTCTTTGCAAAATTAAGTTTTAATTCATAATAGACATAGACTAGCACAGGTAACATTTTTGAATACTTTGATTATTCGTAGATAGGGAATGGCACAGTAAATTCTTAACCTTAATTCTATTTGTAATTTTAGTCAATCAATTTTTGAAATCATACATATTTGTTAACAATGAGTCATTGATGCATTATAGACATGAATTGATAGATAAAACTCTTGATTTTTTGTGGACAAAAGATGGCATATTGTATATTTTAAATCATTTTAATTAATAATTTTAGAAAAACTAAAACATATTAAAGCTAATTGCCAGAATAAAACCTTTAATCCTCAGCATTATTATAATTAAGTTAATTTACACTTATTATTAAAGTTTTATCTTCCATTTAATTAAGTTACATTTCTTATTATTGAAATTCCAATTACCATTCTGATTTAAATCATATTTCTTGTTATTGAACTTCCAAAAATCACAAACAAAATCTAAAAATGGAAAATGTAAAAAATGTGCAAATAAATTGAGAATAATTAACTTTAATCCTTAAATTCTTTAACTAATAAATAAAAATAATATAACTAATATATTGGACCTTTGTAATACCTTTTTTCTATGAGATCAACCTTGGATTCACCAAGTTTTATTACTTAGACAACTTTGCACTTAAGGTTATATCAGATTTATACTTTTAGAGCTGACAACCCACTTCATACGGGTTTTAGGCATGCGATGCAAACTACCATAAGGAGTCTGCCATGTGTTAGATTTTAACTGTACAATGAATATTTTCTAATTAAAGTCCAACATTTGTACAACCATGGTTAGTAGCGTTGTGTGTAGTGTTTGGCGGCTAGTTTTGAATCTATGTTGGGTTGTATACGCCCTCGCTAGGGTAGACTTGATTTTGATCGAGTCATAATGTCCATCGATTGTAGTGGTTCCTTTTAATGAGCCATTGGTGAGTTCTAATTTAGGTGTCAAGTGGGTATTTCTCTTCTAGGTGTCGATGTTTTTTGTCCCTATACTTCATTCGATTTTTATTGGTGGATCTAGTCGTTTGTTTGGGATCTTTTGTGACTATAGTGGACGGCCTATGCAACTTTGTTTGTACTATTTTTAGTTAAATTAAGTTTCATTTAACTCAAAAAAATTAAATAATATTTATTTTTAACTCTTATAATAACTACTGTTCACTTTCAAAAAATATTTTTCACACTTGTCATAATTAGTATTTTAATAATTAAAATAAATAATTATTGCATAATATTTATTTTGACAATTGAAATATATATTTTATATGCAATTGATATTTCATATTGTCACATAAAATGAACATGACAAAAGTATATCATTGTTGCTTTTAAGCATGCCATCTAGTGTATGACAAAATTATATCATTATTGCTTTTAAGCATGCCATCTAGTGTGTGCAATATTATTTTTTGGCCCCACAACTAGTCCAAATGATCTGATCATGCATTTTTCATATAGTACCAGGAGACTATGAATTGTTTAGAAAATTTAATTAATTCTAACATTGAGCATTTAAGAGTTAGCACATGGACCAAATGGAGATGTATAATTGAAGCTTCAATAATCAATATTTAATTCAATTAAACTTCTCATCAATTAAAATATTATTATTTTGGTTTTGTCCTACATTCAGAAACCAAAGTTTTACTATAAGATTATGCAAATATACTCATGAAAAGTTAATTATTTAAAATAATTTTGTAAATTAATATAGCCGATTACTATGTGAGAGGTTACTTTTCCAAAACTCCCAATCAGTTTTTGTTGTTAAAAAAAAAAGAAAAAAGAAAAAAAGGCAACTAGTAGTAGACCCTACCTGATAGAGGAGCAGTGAGCCGGTTGGCGGCCCTTTGCCTTTCTTTGGGCCTTGCCAGACCTAAGGCTAACTTACAAATGACAAATGGTGGAAGTAATTGGGAGGTGACTCTAGTAGAATCTTCCAATTTTCTTGTATGGCTCAGCGTGTGCATGTAGTGAATTGGTCAAGATGCTAATAGGACAATATCAACAATGCGACATAGTGATTCAATGGTGGGTGTGGTAATGGGGCAGTTCAAGTAAGGAGTTGCAAGTTAATCCAATCATTTATCGGTTTAAATCACAATGTAAATATTTTTGTTAGAATTTTTTTTTAAAATTTAAATTTCTATTCACATTTTTTTTAGTAAGCACATAAACCAAACAGGTCATATATACCTATGTATGTTAAAAATGTTATGAAGGCAAGCCATACATATATTGCTTTGCTGAGGATATAGACAAATAGTTTTCTAATCCTTTGTAGAAAAATAAATAATACAAAAATAAATAAAAAAAAAGAGAACAAGGGATTTAATGTGGTTCTGTAGTATGCCTACATCCACAGATTAGAATGATATGCCCCTTAATGGTCGTTACAAGAACCGTTAACTTTCATTGTTATTTTTTAATTATTGATACAAAAAACCTAAACTTGTTAAGTATTATCTAATTATTAACCCAGGATTTTTGGTGTAATTTTTTTCTAATTTAATTTTACCATGTGAACATGTGAATTAAAATTGTAATTTACTTTTGAACAGTTAGATTATTTTGAAGTAAATCTTTTTAGCATTTGAGAAGAACTCACTTTCAAGTAAAAATATATACTAACTTACCTTAATCGGTTTTCCTCCTCGGTTAACCTGCTGGAATACTTAAGGTATTTGGCTAACCGATTACCTACGAAAGTAGTTAGTTTAACATAATAAATATGAAATATGAAAGTAAATTACAATCCATAAATTATTACAAACCAAAGTCCAAAAAAATATCTCACAATGTGTGGAATTAAATTTAAAAATAGCATTATTAATGTTTTATTTCATGTCATAACTTTGTGATCTAACACCACCATCCTTGCATACACATCTGTCTGTCCATCCTTCATCCATAGTTATAGCCTTACCCTTATCTCCAATATGATTTAACTTATGTAAGCATTAAGCTTAATAAGTATATTATGTAATCTCACAAAACATTATAAAAACTTTAAACATAGCACGAATCATTTCATGTTTGACATATTCATCATAGTGCATATAGCACACTTTGTAAGAATGTATCTTTGCCTTTTTTCTTTTTCCATATTAAAACAATCATTTTATCCTTTAGGGCCTTGGCGTTACACCATTAATATTATTATGGCGTATCGTCACGAGAGGGGAGGGGTAGCTAACTTGTAGGACAAACAAAATCATTGGGTGTGTAATGCCTTAATTATGTGATACATATATACATATATTTTTGTGAAAACATCATATGCATCATGAAATAACGTTGAAAACATCTGTAAAAAGACATTCATCAAAACCAGGTACAAGGAGTTTTTTGAATGAGAAATGCATAAACATTAATAACATAATAAAATGTAACATTTCTCAAAAATTTTCATAATTTTTAATCATGTTGTAGGTGGAAATATACTTACTTGACTAATGGAAATTTTACTTAACCTCTTGCGAGTGGATGGCTTCCTTTCTACTTCCAACAACTCAAGTGCCTCACACGTCTTTAATATTATAACATGGTGATAAAAGAAACATTCTTGGCATAAGAACATACTCAAAACATCACATTCAACATTATTACAACAAGCAATTTCATACTTGGCCAATTCAACTAACCTATACTATTATCACATTTTAGATAGGTTCGGTATCTCAACCCGACAACCAACTCTCCATATTTTTATAAATTCATATGAGATTCCAATAGCTTTCAAATTTTAGCACAATGTTCTTAACATGTGTATATATCAGCAGAATAATTTCATGACATTTGGATTAATTTAAGCACCATTTTCATATTTTTCAAACATAACTTGGTTTTTGGACAAACAACCTAAGACAACTAGTATTTTATGAATTTTTAAAAATCATGCAAAATTTGAAATGACTTGAAACTTTTACCACACCTTATAAAAATGTGTAAGAATCATTAGATTTAATTTTATTACAATTGGATCAATTTAAGTCATTATTTGGTGTATTAAAGTTCATGCCTTTGTTGTCGAAACTTTGGTTTAGGCAGTGACAATAAATGAATTTTAGAAAAATCACTAAAATTCTAATGGCTTCAAAATTTTTACAAGGCAGACTAGACATCTAAATCTATTACTAAATTAATTTCATTAAGTTTGAGCTAGTATAACCATCTTTCTTACATTTTAGAAGTCATTAAAGCAATTTGCCACAGTAAACGATAAATGGGCAGTCAATGATCAACGATTTTTATAAAATCACAAAAAATTTCAATTGATTTGAAATTTTAGTATAACATTCGTAGCATCTATATCTCGTATAAGATTTATTTTCATGATGTTTGGATCACTCTAAGTATTTTTCAACTACACCAACTTTTACAAAAAAGTTGTGGTAAAAATACCGAAACAGTGAGTAGTATTAATTCCATGATTTATTTCTCTATTTCTAACTCATATATGAAGCTAAAAATTTTTAGGTAAAAACAAAACATATAGATAAGCATTTATAAATTTCTTCAACATTAAACACATCCCGTAACATTTTCAAACAAATCATCATATTTAAAAGCAGTTTAAGGACCATAAGAATGACATTTAGTATAAATTCTCAAGTAAATCAAAAATAGCTTAAATGAATCTGAATTTTTTGTAGGAGATGGCTAACATATATATAAACGATGCCCCAAAGAAATTTTCTCAAAATCTCATGTCGATTCTTCTAAAAAAAATCCCAAAATGCAGGTTTTTGCCTAAAAAGGGGATTAAAGATAATATTCATAAAAATTTTGTTTCTTAAACAAAATCAAACATTAAATCACATAAAATCATTCCCACTAACACCATAATATTATATTAAAAATTTGGTATAAAAATAGATAGAAAAACCAATCTCAAAGCGTGGTCAAAAGCTTTGTTTTGGCAAGACGACGGTTTTAGTGAAACACATCGTAACTCATCCGTTTAGCATCTAATTTTAAAGGAATGCTTCGAGAATAATTTGTAGAGGTCAGAGAAGGAGCTTTGAGGGTTGATGAATAAGTTTTGATGGCTAGAAAAACTTTATTTGAATAATGTAGGTTGGCGTGTGTTCAGGTATGTGCTAGACATGTATGTGTGTGTGTGTGTTTTGGCATGGAGAAATGGGAAGAAGAGAGGAATGAGAGTGTTTTTAACCATTGAAGCCTTGGGCAGCCTAAATAGTCTCACATGTTTAGGTGGGATGCAGCACAAAAGGATAAGGTGAAATGATGAAGAAAACATGGAGTGATGGGATTCTAAAGTTTTTGTTGGGTGGAGAACGTGAGAGAGGAGAGAAAAAAAAGTGTTCACATGCATTTGTGGACCATAGGCCATGGTCTTGTATCACTCTTAGTTGGAAAAGGAAGCAAGGACAAAATGGAGGTGATGGAAAGGAGCGTGTGCATGTGTGGCATTGTCGGGGAAGAGTATGATTATGGTGTGTTAAAAAAAAATATATTCTTCAATGTTATAAACAATGCTTTAGATGATTTAAAAGTGATTAAGAGGAGTTTAGTAAGTTTTGAAGTGATTTGGAGCATGAAAAAGTGAGACAAATGGTGAAAAAAAATTACATAAACTTGGTGCTATGATAGTTTTCACGAAAAAGACAATGCTACATTATTGTCGTTTTTGCATTTTTTGTCGTTTTACTACTCACAGAGACAGTGTTGTCATTTAGCACTATTCACAGCTATAGTGATTTCGCTTTTTTTTTTTTTTTTTTTACAAAAACCAGAAATTCCTAAATCAAAATTTAAAATTTTTAAGAATCAAAATATCATAACCAAATAAATAAAAAAAACAATTAAATCATCAAAATATAAAATTTTCAAGCAATGAATCACAATAATCATACAGTAGGCACTTTATATAGTTGAAATTTTCTTAGTCCATCTACTGCAAGAATTGTTGGTTCATAATAAATTTCACCATAAATATCATACTAGAATTATCACACAAGATGTGCTTTTAAGTCATAATTTTATTCACGTTGACGCATAAAATTGTTAAACGTTATATATCGTTAGTTAAAGAAAACAACAGTTGTCACATAGAAAGACAAAAAGAATTCACTACTAAGGAGCACTTTCAATGGGACTCTATATAAATACACATTATAAAGTACATAAACATTAAGTTACCCAAAATTAAAATAAGACACTTTTTAATATAAAAATAAATACAAATAAAGTCAAAACTATATTATAAAGATACTTTTTCTAATATTAGGTAAAAGTTAATCATTTTAAGATAGCCTCTGGCAACGTATTCTACGATAATATTTGTTTTTTAATAAACGTTACAAAAATCTCTTTTAAGGACCTTCGAAACTATTTTTTTCTTTTTTTAAATTTTAAAAAACCGTTGTCTATAGCCTGCATTGTGTATGTGTGTGTGTGTGTGTGTGTATTTTTTCTAATGACACATTTTGGACTTTTCCGAGGCAAAAGTGAATGAAGACTTTCCTAGGCCCTCGATTGAGAAAAACACCAATAACATCTTGAAGTACACCACTGCTCTGGTCTTTATGCACTTTATGCTGATCATCTTCCCTTTGACCGCATGGTGTTTGCATTAACTATTGCTTGCCCTCTACTTTGTTGCTTCTAGAAGTACTCTCCCACAAATGAGAAAATCCCATTTTCTATTATCATGTGCCACGCCTGTAAAAATTCTAACCGTACAATGTGAAAACACAAAGGAGATGATCTTTGCGTTTAATACATGGGTGGGTCTAGTTGGGAATTGATAATTACATGCCCATACAATTACCCTATTTTATGTAACTAATTAACTATTTTTACATAAAAAAATGCAAGGCTACTCTCTTGGCCACTTTCTTTCTCACTCTTCTAGTTCTCCTTTTGTCACATGTCATTTGACTTTCAATAAAAATAAAACATAATTATAAACTATCATATTTTCTTTTTATTATAACTATTCCATTCCATTCTTGTATTCGTAACAATAAGATAATTTTGTATGCATATGTGTTTGTTTCTATGAAATTACTATTTGAAAAAATTAATAGAAAAAGGTGTAAATATATATGTGTGTGAGCACATGACGTTTATATCGTATTCGTCATAAAAAAAGTGTGGCATATATACATGTATGTACGTGTGTCTATATATATAACGATTACAAATGAAAAATGTTAAATTCATATATTATACACATGCATGCATAAATATTATTATATATTAGCTTGAAAACTGTTACATTAAAGCGTGCATATATATTTACTTATGTAGAATGATTTAAAAATACGTTAAAACCATATATTATATACCTATACGGATACATATGTTATATATATTGGGTTAAAAAATGTTAATATATCTTTTCTGTATAATGTATAAGTGCTTAAAGAAAATATCAGAAACATTTGATTAAAACAAAAAGAAAAGTACTTACAAAAATAAAACTTAAAAAACAATAGTTTAAAATCACTGCTAGAAAAGTAGGTCTTTAAAAATGTCATTATTTGCGATGACAAGTTTTTTGCGACGATAATAAGTTGATACATTTACCTCAAACTTGTCGTCGCTATTAATGTTTGAAACAACTTGTGGTTGCAAACAATTTCTTATTTGCAAAGGCATGTTGTCACCAAAAAAAAGAAGAAGAAATTGACGTTATCTATCTATGACAACATGTCATTGCAAATAACACACCGCCAAATAAAATTTCACGTGAGCTAGATTGGCGCAAAGTAGAAGGTATTTTCGACATTGTCACAAATACTAGTGCAATACAGCTGGCTTTGAGGAGTCAGTAATATTTAGTCTGAGGATTTACGATGACATGTCTTCACAAATAGTTGAAAATTTAAATTTTTACGAAAAAGTTGGCAGAATTTTTGGTAGTTTTCAAAAATTATTTGCCATGAATTTAAAAAAAGTTATCACATAAAGTTGTTCTAGAATCTTCTTACCTCCATTTCTCAATTTTTTTACCTTAATTTAGATGGCATCATTTTGGGTATTTATTTGTGACGACAGTGTGGCTATTTGCGAAGACATATGTCGTCGTAAAAAGCTTTCATATAAACTAGAACACATAACCTTTCTTCCCCATTCTTATCAAGTTTCCTTCGCCCCTCTCCCAGATTCTCTCATTTTCTCCTATCAAAAACCATCCCAAGCCCCACAAAACCCATTTTTTCTTCCACTTTTGATCCTATTTCACATTAAACCCCCAAAATCCCCAAAGAACACCAAAAAAATCCCCCCAAAAATACAAAAAATCCTGCCAACCTTTCTCTTTCACTTCTACTGCTGTCGTCATTCGTTAGTCATTGCTACCATTCTTGATCGATTGCTACCACTTCCAATTTCTAACCTGGTTTTAGTGGGTATTGGATTTAGTAAGTTTATAATTGTTTTAATGGTTTTATTTTTAGATTGTGATTATGTTAATGTTTATGTGATTTGATTTAATGAAAATTGTTAATAAGTTTGTAAAAATGTTGCAAAATTTAAGAAATGTGGAATGTGGTTGTATTGGATTGGGTTATATTTTTTTTTATTGTAGTGATGGTTATAATTGAATTATTATTATTATTATTATTATTATTATTATTATTTTTGTGATGGTTGTAATTGATATAAGAAAGCTTAAGAGATGTTGTTAGTAATATTTTTCTTTAGAATTTTTAGTTTACAATTTGATTAGGGGCACATTTACAATTTGCCCCTAAACTTTAATTTTGGCAAATTTCTCCCTAAACTTACAAATTTGTAGCAAATTAAACTCCATTGATAGCGATTTTAATTTTTGGACCAAAATTAACATGTAATTTGCATATAAATAGTTGATTATTGACATAAATAGTTATTTTTATATATTTATACCTAAATTTATTATGCTTAATATTTAATTAAGTTTTCACCAAAATAAAAAGTTTTAAACTAACCTTAGTTTGAATATAAAGTTGAGTTAATATTTATATAAAAATATCCTTTTATATTTTTCGTTAATGGCCCATGCGGAAATCATATCATTTTTAGTCAAAACCTTAAAATTACAATCAGTGGAGGTGATTTGCTATAGAGTTGTGAGTTCAGGGGATAACTTGGCAAGATTAAAAGTTTAGAGGTCAAAAAAAATGACAAATTCAGGGGCAATGGTACCAAATACCTTTAATTAAATACTAAGTTACCAATCCATTATTTTATTAAAAATATAGTCTAATTAACATGATATCACTTCACTTCTCATAGTATATAATGTAATTGTTACTTCTTTTTCAAGATACAAGAGATAGAAAGCCCATGAGGTCGCTATAAAAGCCTTATACTTTAGAACTGTTAGGGTTTTTGGACTCTACATGTGTACATTTTACACGTGGCATGTTGTTGACTTCTTAGGATCTCATGTAGCACATTTTAAAATGTTGACATTATATTTTGAATTTATTCTCAGCTTATTATGTCGTCATGTGATGTTATCTGGAGTCAAGGAGGTTTGAAATTTGAATTTGTGATAATTCGATAAGGTTGCTTGTGTGGCAAGTTAACTTGCTTTGTGATTTAATTTAGATTTCGTGGAAAGTTCAATGAAGGAATATTCTGAGAATAATCTAAACGACAATGGCTAGAGATTGTTTCATTCAAATTCAAAATTGAGTCCAAGATCTTTCTGTCTATTTGAATTTGAAGTGGTTACATTAATTAGGACTTAATTGTATCATGATTAATTTGATAAATTAACTTAACAAAATTTGTGAGTTCTATCGAGTTTATCTAGTTAAACTCAAAATTCATTTAAGTTTCAAAGTTAAGAGCTAATATATTTTTGCATGCAGTTTCAAACTATGAATTGTAGTTTTGTAGAGGTGTGTAAAAGTAGCCTGCAAAGATCGCTGACGTGGCAACACCTGTGAAGATCATGCATTGTTAATACAGCTGTTTTCAGAACTTTAGCTGAGCGAGAATCATGCCTAGCCTTAACAACTAAGTTTTATCTTTTGACGAATTAGTTAGGATTCGATCCTAGGCTTTGGAGGAGGCACCTAGACACTTCCCTTACCTAGGCTTCGCTTATTTAAGAGAGTCGAATTGTGACTTTTGAGATAGAACTCAAAGTGAGAGAAAAACTTGAGTGAGAAACCTAGTGCTTTTAGTGTCTTCATTCCAATCCAGAAGATTCAAGGAGGAGGCATTAGTGGATTGAAGGCTTGGAGTAAGTTAGAAGGACCGAAGGCAGGCTTGACTAGGATGAAGAGTCTGAAGGTGAGCAAGCTACAGGAGGAGTATCGTGTACTTCAAGATTGGTGTAGATTCTATGCTTCCTTGTAATTCCAAATCTTGTATTCATAATTCAGTATAGTGGATCCTTCTTATCCCTAGTGTGAGGTAGCACTTGTGGTTTTTTTTCGTAAGAGTTTTTGGCCACGTTAACTAATGTATAGAACAATGTTTATTCTGTCTATTAGTTCTTACACGTAGTATAACAACGCCTATTGGAAGTTTGAATGAGAGCTTTTCTAAACTCTATTGATGAATGAGCATAGAGAAGTGTTAAATCAGGATGGTCACCACCAACTGTAAAAGTAGATGGTGTGGTTGTTCCCAAGGAAATAAGAGACTGGACAGGAACAAAGTCTAATTTGGCCATCTAGAAGGTAAAAGCATGAACGCTATTTTTAATGTTATCAATTCTAACCAGTTTAAACTTATCTTGGCATGTATAGATGCACAAGTAGCTTGGAAAAAACTTAAAGTGGCTCATGAAGGAATAGCCAGAGCAAAAATCTCCAAACTTTGAATGCTAGTCTCCCAATTTGATGAAATGCTGATGAAGGACGATGTGACATTTATAGAATTCTATTCCAGACTCTGTGACACCATCAACACCATTTTCGCCTTGGAAGAAACATATGCTGACACCAAGATACTTTAGAAGATCTTGAGATCTCTACTTGAGAGATTTCAGACTAAAGTAACCACCATTGAAGAGCACCATGATCTAGACTCCGTTATTATTGAAGAACTTATAGGTTCATCAAAAACCTATAAGGTGAAGCATAAACAAAAAGAACTAGAAAGACTGAGAAATAGCATTGGTGCCTGAACGAGATGAAAATGGAGATGTTCTAGAAGGTGACCTCATAAATGAAGAAATGGCACTGTTAACATAGAAGTTTCAAAGATTCTTGAAGGACAATGCTCGTCGAAGTAGCCAGAGATTACCAGAAACTCAAAGATGAAACTAGGGAAACACTCTCAATAGTGGAAAGGAGAAAGGCACTGACAAGAAGAAAGGAATAAAAGGCAATGAGTGTAAAGGGTATGGCCATATTGCTACTGATTGTACTAACACACAAGCCAAAAAGATGAGTCATAATCGAGGCATGATAGGCACGTGCAGTGATGATGAAGTTGAAAGCCTTAAAGAAGAGGATGAGGTAGTAAGTCACTTTGTTGCTTTTGCTAGTTCCACTAACTTTACTATGTATGATTCAAAAGATGAAGATTATCACAATCTAGAGGAACTTCAAGAAGCTTATGACAGCCTATATGCCTCATGGGAAAAAATGGTATAGAAAAATCGATTCTTGGAAGAGAAGATTATAAATCTACAACTCAAATAGAAAGTACTAGGATCTAGATAACGCTCACTAAAGAAACAACTAGATAAAGCTATAGAAACTCTCTAGACTATTACCACATAACTAGCCATATCTGAAGAAGGGTACAAAAACTAACCATTGGTGTTGCCGGCTTGATAAAGTGTTAAGCCTTAAAAAGACAGATAAAAACAAGCATCGATTGGGCTATACCTTTAGCACTCAAAGTTCAAAGAAAAGAAAAACAGTATTTATCAAAGCAGGATAGTCAAAGATAGCTAAATTCAAATAGGAACAGCCGTTGGAGATGCTATACAAACAACAAAAATTGCAAAAATTCCAAAAACTATGGACATAATCAGCTCCAACAAAGTCCCGTGCCTACATTCATCAGACAGCTTGAGTAAAGATATAGGTAATTGATGAAGGCAAGAAATCAAGAAAGATACCTATTTGCCATCACTATGGTGTTCAAGGTCACATATGACCTAATTGTTGTAAACTCATTCAGTTGATATGTGAAGACAAGGATTTGAACTTGTTAAGAAACGTAATTCTATCAAAACTACCAAACCTACCAATAAAGGTAAAAAGATTTGGGTAAAGAAAGACAACTTGAAATGTTATCATTTGTTAGTCTCCCTTAAAGCTTTCATTTCTAAAAATTGGTACTTTGACAATGGTGGCTCTAGACATATGACAAGAAATAGGATTTGTTCAATATCGTTTAAATTTATCTTAGGAGGAACAGTCACATTTAGAGATGGCAAGAAGGGAAAAATTGTTGGAAAAGGAACAATAGAAGTCACAGGATTTTCCAAGTTAAAAAATGTACTTCCAGCAGGCAGCTTGAGAGCAAATATGGTAAGTATAAGTCAAATATGTGATGACAATTTATAGGTGCAGTTCAATTAGGATGGATATCAAGTCCTAGACAATGAAGGAAAGTGTGTTCTAACATGGAGAAGGTCTTATGACAATTGCTATTTGTTAGAAACAGTCCTTGTACAGTTTCTCTGTGACAACAGATCCAACAAAGTTGTGGCATCAAAGATTGGGGCATGTTAATTACATAGACTTCCAAAAGTTAGCCCGACTTGAAGCTACCAAGGGAATTCCAAAATTGGGAAGGAAAATTGAAGGAATTTGTAGGCCATATCAAATGGGGAAACAAATGACAAGTCCACACAAAGGCACTCAACATCTTGCTACCATGAAGGTATTAGAACTGCTTCACATGGACTTGATGGATCTAATGATCACAAAAAGCACTGTAGGTAAAAGTACATTTTTGTATGTGAAGATGACTTTTCCTGTATGCTTGGGTAAACTTTCAAAAAGAAAAGTTTGATGCATTTGAGTGTTTCAAAAATGTATGTGTAAAATTAATGAACGAGAAAAATTGTAAGATAGTCAAAATAGTTAGAATCCAAAGTGATTATGCCAAAGAATTTGAGAATTCTAATTTTCTAATTCCTGCAATATTCATAGAACATCTCACGAATTTTTTGCTCCCAAAACTCCTAAGCAAAATAGGGTAGTAGAAAGAAAAAAGTTGTCATTTGTAGGTAATGGCATGAGTAATGCTAAACAGTAAGAGTGTAACAAAGAGGCTTTAGGTAGAGCCTATGAACACAACTTGCTACATTATCAACTATGCGTACATCTGACTAGGCACAAGGCAAATTCCATATGAAATCTGGAAGGGAAGTAAACCCAACCTGAGCTATTTCCACGTATGTAGAAGTAAATGCTACATGCGAAATGATTGTAAGCAATTGGGTAAGTTTGATCCCAAGTGTGATGAAGGGATATTCATTGGAGACTCACAAAATAGCAGAGCCTACCGTGTTTACAATATGCGAACACAAATTGTCATGAAGTCAATTAATGTTGTGATTGACGACATTGATGATTTCTCTAAGTTTTTATAGGAAGAAGAAATACAAGATTTGCTAGAAAAAGGAACATACCAATAAAGCACAAAGAACTCATCTAAATCAACTAAGGATTCAAAAGGTACAACAACACACATGGAGCCTGAGGCAGAGGCTGTTTAGACACCTAAGTCCAAACCACGAGTACTGCAAACAAGTCCATCATCAAGAGTAATCGAGGCTCATCCTATAAAGGTATGGATTGCTCCCTAGAAGCAAAAGACAAAAAGTAGTTGGCTTAGTCAATCTATATCTCTATTGTAGAGCCCAAGAATGTCAAGAAAGTTCTTTGAGAAGAAGCTTGGATCACTACAATGTAGGAAGAAATTGAGCAATTCAAAAGGAACATGGCATGGATGTTGGTGCCCTGACCTAAAGGCATAAATGTCATTGGAACAAAATGAATCTTCAAGAATATGAGTGATGAGTATGGAAACATCATAATAAATAAGACGAGACTTGTTGCCCAAGGATACACTCAAGTTGAAGGAATTGACTTTAACAGGACGTTTGCTCCTATGGCAAGTCTAGAATCTATAAGGCTATTCCTCACAGTTGCATGCTACAAGAAGGTTAAGCTCTTTCAAATGGACATCAAAAGTGCCTTTCTAAACGACATCTTAAATAAGGAAGCCTATGTAAAATAGCTTAAAGGATTTGATGATCCTTAGCATCTAAACTATTCGTACAAGCTGAAGAAAGCCCTTTATGGGCTGAAACAAGCCCACGGGCTAGGTATTAACAATTGATAGAATACTTTTGGAGAAAGGTTACATCAAAAGGGAGTCGATAAGATGCTCTGCATCAAGAGACACCATGTTGAGAACACTGCTACCTAGATATACATAGATGACATAGTCTCTAGGTGAAAATCAAAGTGGAATGCTCAAGATTTCATCAAGCTTATGCAAAAAGAGTTTGAGATAAGCATGATCAGAGAATTAAACTTCTTTTTAGGACTCCAAATCAAGCAACAACATGAAGAAATTTTCGTCTCTCAAACTAAGTATGCAAAGAACTTAGTAAAGAAATTTGGATTGGAGTCCTTAAAGCCATATCAGACCCCATGACTCTTCGTGTCAAGCTTAGGAAAGATGAGAAAGCAAAATCAATGAAGCAAAGTCTATGTCGGAGTATGATTGACAACCTATTGCATCTCACAGCCAGTAGTCTAGACATAGCATTTAGCGTCGCAGTATGCGCATGCTTCTAGGCAGACTCGAAGGAGACACATCTCACTGTTTTGAAGTGAATCATCAGATATGTAAGTGGCATTACTGACTTTGGCGTTTAGTTTACAAGCGACACTAGTGTTTGTCTTGTAGGATATAGTGACATAGACTAGGTTGGAAAGGTGGATGGTCGTAAAAGCACTTCAGAAGGATGCTTCTATATAGGTAACAATCTGATATCTTGTCACAGGAAGAAGCACAACTCATTCTCCCTATCCATGGCTGAGGCAAAATACATCACTCAAGGGAGTTGCTACACACAAGTTTTTTGGAAGCAGCAGATGCTGTCTGATTATGGCATTAAACAGGACAATGTGGTAATGTACTATTATAACACAAGTGTAATTAATATTTCAAAGAGCCGTGTTCAACATCCATGCACAAAGCACATTGATATTAGGCATCACTTCATTAGAGAGTTAGTTGAAGAAAAAGTGATTTCAACTAAACATGTTCAAACTGAGAAACAGCTAGCTGATCTATTCATAAAAGCACCCAATTCCACTTAATTTGAACACCTTAGGAAAACACTTGGAATTTGCACGCTTAACTAATTGAGTGTTTATAAAGAGAAACACTACACTACATATATCATAACTCTAGTTTGTGTCTTCCCTTATTTCTTCGGAACATGCTGACTATAGAAAAATTTTTGATCATCTATTTATACGGCATATATTTGTTACAATGCCTCTTATGATTCTTTCTGTACACCTTGAGATATTATATTTTAACATTAATATATGCTAATAGGTAAAGAGGTGTTTTATCTTTACTAAAGATAGGTACATATCTTGATGAACTATAGTACCTGTCTAGATAGTAAGGTGGTTCTCAAGCCGAAACTAGTGAACATACATCATAAGAGAAAGACTACCAAACTCTATACTATAGCATCCTATGATGTACACATAGCCACAACCACCGGATTGAAAGAGAAAACAAAGATAACTAAGGCAAAAAGAATGAAAGGCACAACAAACGTCAAATTTTTCCTACACGATGTGGAAAGAACAATATGTATCAACAGTGAGGTAAACATGAAACAAAAAAGGGCATGAAAAAGAGCAAACTAAATAGGAAGAACTTGAATTTCCATAAGAGAAAATAAGTTTTACTAGTTAGGGTTAATTTTAAAGGTCTGAAAAAAGATAAAGAAAACATTAATCATGACAACATTTCACACAAGTTTTGCTAGAATTCACTTGAGAATCATTCTTCCTCACTAGATAATAGTGCCAGTTTGAAATATCAAGTGTGCATCTGTTCTTGAAATACCATTCTAACGCCAACTGTTTGTGAGTCATATCAGTATTGCCATGTTATTCTCTCTCACACACACTTTGGGAGTTCATAAGTTGAATTGTCTCAGATACAGGTTGAATGACAATTTGAAGTGTTTTTGTAATGCGAGTCTGATCAAATTAAATTTGAAAGAGCACTCTTGTTTTGTGACTTTTCAATGTGGTGTTTTCACAATATAAACATTTCATTTGTTGAATGCACAATTCTTGTTGATTTCCTTTGTGCACACATGGCTCATCCTCATACACTGATCAACTTTCATTACTCTTTGGTTTATTGATTTTTCTGTGTAGATGACACAAAATATCACATCTATGTTGTAATAGGTCTCTTTGATTTGTTATTTGTACACATAGTATGTACTGACAATGTTCTGATCAAGTTGGTTGACACGTGGGAAACATTGTTTTAAATGCTCAGAATGGGGAATAGGGAAGATTTAAGAATTCAAAAATACAACCATTAAAAAATAATAAATCAACCATTTTTATTTCAAATTTTAAACTTGGGATTATTTTTAAAAATAAAATCTTTCCCTTCTTTTTATATATACCATTAAATTGATCTTAGGGCTTCATCTGATCCTTGTGCTTCTCACATTCGAAGGTAACCCATTCTCTTTTTCCTGTTCTTCGATCATTAACTCTCTCTTTTAGAGAAATTTGTTGTTCCTTGCTCAATCTATTTCACAGGTCATCCATGGCATCCAAGAAAAACACCGTTGAGATTTCTTTTGACAAACTCCATGACCAAGAAATCATTCAATCAGTTGAAGGAGAGCCTTTATTCACTACATCGAAAATCATGAAAGAAAGAAGGAGAAGAAAAGGAATGCCAGGCCTAAAATGGAGAAAAAACACAGCTAAGAATTCCAAGCTGACATAGATGACTTCTAAAGGGTCAGACTTCAAATAGGTTGAAGTAACAAAACTGGACATGTTTCTGCACAACAAAACCCTAAACCCCCTGAACCAAAACAAGTGAGGAACAAGGTTGCTCTAACTTTGGGTAAGGCTTTAATCAACCCTTTTTTGTATAAGTTTTTTTCTAAAGATGTTGAGATTTGGTTCCATGAGAAGATTGACTGGGAGTTATTATTCTCGAAATTAGGGTTAAGTTGGAAGATTTTGAGGAGTTTAGGATGAAAAATGTCTCTTACTCACTAAGTCCCTCGCTTGATCTAGTTAGAGATTTCTATTTGTATATGGACTCTAATATTGAAGATGAATTTAATTATGTTTAATGTAGTGTTTGTAATGATCCGAAAAATTCAAAACTTAATAACTACAATCAATTAAGGATTTTTCTTTCATTACTCAACTAAGAGCTTAAGAAAGTACAAGTTTAGCAATTATTTACATGCCAAATTTGAAGGTTTTACTAGCCGTAAAGCCTTAGAGATAAATAATGTTGTGAATGCACAAATTTATGTGCTTTATTTATGAAACATGTAATAATATTATGTTATGATAGTACATTAAAATAATTAAAAATAATTATTTAATGTGCTAAACTAAGAGTTTATGATTTATTAATTTCATGCATGAGACAAGAGATGATGTTATTTGACAAAAGGTGGAATTTCCAACTTATTAAGATTATGTGAAAATCTTTATATGATATCAGTTCAGTAAAAGAAACTCTGATCAATAGTTATTATGAGTTCCATACCATAAATTAAAAATAATGAGCACCAAGTTTAAGGATGCAAGAATTCCAACGTTTTAAATATGTATAGGTAGTTACTATACACATTAATAATTACGTAAGGTTATTATTATTGTTGTAGTAATAATAACAATAGTAATAATATCAGTTGTCAAAATAATAGTGAATAAGAAGAAGAAGAAGAAGAAGAGCGTTGATAGAGTCTACAAACGCTAATCTATTGGTAAGAAGTAAATCTATAAATAGCTCTTTACGAGAAATAGTTCGGATTATATTCGTAAAGCACGAGATTGTGCAAAGTTTAAAATTTTAAATTAAATTGACTTTTGATAGTCAATTTAATTTACAAAACTTTTATATAATTACAATTATTGTTTTTATAATAAAATTTGAAGTTTACAATATGAAAATTTTTAATGAAAATATTTGTTTTAAATCACATTTTAAAGTTTTTAAAAGTTAAAAATGATAATAATACTTATATTGGGCAAAGTTTTAAAATACATGATATTCTTCTTAGAATACATACTTATATATATATACACCCATGTATAAATATAGACACAGTTGTGAAAATAGTTAATCATTGGTTTTGAGAACAAACGTATCAAAGTTTATTGTTTCAAAATTAAATCACAAAATCCATATAGTATGGATAAATTATGAAAATGATTTCTATGTCAATATGAATATTTTAGTAACACAATAATATGATAAGAGAATTTGAAATTTATGTGATTATCTTTAGAGGGCAAATAAAATACAGTTTTTAAAAGTACAAATATGTTTATAGAAATTTTAAGTTTACGGATCAAATTTGATCAAACCGACACAACATGTATTCGATTGTGTAGACCTCATGAGTGCCTATAAATACATGACACACACAAAAAAAAAAAAATAGCCAATCACAATCAGCCACACTCTCTCTCTCTACTTTCTCTCTCCACTCTCTCTCTCCTCAAAATCCGGTCAAGATTCTGGCGTCCGTTTTTGACACCTCCTGCACCAAAGGAAAGCTCTCGTCGAGCCGAGTCCAACAGTGTGCCATGTCGCCCCAAAGCTCCACCGAAGGAAGCCACACGCGCCGGTCAAAGTGGCGGAGAAACCCAAAACTTTTTGACAAGATATCTTTGTCGTTCGATGTCCGATCAACGTGATTCTTGTTCCTACACGACCACCACGACGAGAGGAACAAAACCCACCCTTCGTAGCAGCTCAACAGTTGCTGGATTGCTCCACCCATCTACCTCCATTGTCGCCACCGTGCCACCTTCGTTTATGCCACCTCCGGCGACGGTGATCGACACCTTTGAGCCCAAATGAATCAGAGGATGACGGTGAAGAAGATGCCTCACCCAATTGCACCATAGCACCACGTTCCGGTGAAGATCCACCTTGCCCATTGTCAACCACTGCGGGAGTCTCCGTTCTTGCTCTTCCCAACCACGTTGCTTCAAATTGGATGAGGGGAAATTCTCAGAGGAGGACGGGTAGCAAAAGCCCTCAGCCAATTTTGGGTTTCCATTGCTGGAAAGCCATGATCGGAGCCTCTTGTTTTGTCCAAGATTGTGGAGCCCAACCTGCTATGTTAGAGGTAGAATTAGGCAAAATTGACACTGCCATTGGACTCAGAAAACTCGATTTAGGGGGGGTAGGCTCGAGCTCAACCACCAACGGAGTCCGGTCAACGCCGGTCAAACTTGGTCAACGCCCGGTCAACGGTGACTTTGGATTTTTGTGATCTGGACCTCCGATCGACAATCCGAGACCACTTCCCGACTCGTTTCAATGCTCTAAACATGATGGTGACCTCTGTTCGAGCTAATTCCACTCCGGTGAAAATTATCTAGTATCGACTGCACGTAGATCGAGGCGACTCAAACTATAGTAACGGAGTCTAGAATGGGGTTTTTAGCAGTAATGAATCTCCATAGAGCATTCCTAGCCATCCACAGCTACTCAAGGAGCACTGCTAAGGATGCTGCATAGACCGTAGATACAACGAGATGCAACTGGACCCGCTTAGCTTGGAGTCCAAGTAAGTAGGAATCTCGCCTACAGTATGAATAGTTTTAAAAATAAATTAATTTTAAATATTTTCATAAATTTAAGGAAATGCATGATCAGTGATTTATTACACTGTTTTATGTTATGATGTGATATGTTATGTTATGACATGATGTGAAATGCCATGATGATGATGTGATGAATAATGTGTGATGTATGCAATATTTCAATTATATTATTTGATCACCTTCAAGTCAAGCATGATTATGATTTAAGATTCAAGAATTATGAAATTGTGATGTCATGTAGTGATAAGTCATACTGCATACACACAATAATGCAAGTGAAACTTATAAGACAAGTTAAGGATGTCGTACTAACCTCCCGACCCACGGGGAGGCTCCATGTTAAAGAAATGAATAATCTTGGTGTCATTAGGACCTCGCGAACCCTAACTTCCCAAGACTCCCGTGCAACTGGTACGATCACGGGGGCCCAAAGTAAGAAGACAAGATACAGCTTAAATAATTAAGCATAATTCAAGTTGATAAGCAAGCATAAAATGCTCATGCATATTTCTATAAAAATGATTTTTAATTATGTTTTGCGAGACTAATTTCCTACTTACTGAGCGAAAGCTTATTTAAGTATGTTCATCCTGTAGGTAAGAAAACCTGTTAGCGACACTTGATGGGTAGTGGTGAGCGGCGGACGAATGGCAAAGATAGAAATAGATACCGCTTACGCAAAGTAATATTTTTGGCATTATTAATTTATGAATTTATGTATGTTTTATTTTATGAAATCTTGTATGTTTACACCTTACGAAAATATGTGCATACAAATAAGTAAATAATTTACGTAATTATGCTTTAAAAATCGGGATTGTGTGTACACAATCTTGGTTTAGAGGATTTTAAAGTTTAAGAATATTGCATTAAACAATGCAACAAATACACAAACTTTTTAAGTAAGAAAATTTTGAATTTATTTAGAATTAAAAACGACTATTAAAGTTTTATGTTATGTTAAGAAATGAATTTTATGAATATGTTTTTATGAAATTATTATGAAATTTTAAAAGAAAAGCTTTAAGAAATTAATATCTTAAACTTAAAAGTTTAAGTTATAAGAAATTATGTTTTGGCTAGTTTAAGAAGGTTCGATGCAACAAATGTGCAAAGTTTTTAAGTGAGAAAATTATTTGATCATTTATAATAAGAAAATGATTATATAAGTTTTATGCCAAAATAAGTAACGATTTTATTTTAGGAATTTACTTTTATGAAAGTTTAGATGAATATACTTCAAAAATTATTATTATTATGTCGGTTAAGTAAACGAGTTTCAAGTAATTATATTTATGATAAATTCTAGAAAGATTAATTTTTAAGATATCAATATGTTATTTTCAAAATGTTAAATTATAAGTAAAATATATAAATAATTGTTAAGAAAGTTTTAAAGAGCATTTAAATGGGATTTTATTTTAATATTTAATTTAAAATTGTTTTGAAAATAGTTTTACTTAAATTAAGAAATATCTTAAAGTAATAGTTACTAAATAATTATCCTTATATTTAAAAAGAAAAGTTCAAGGAAATTACTATGGTTGTATTTCAAGAAATTAATGTTATGAGTTATGCAAAGGATCATGCTTTTGGATATTATAGTTATGTTAAAACGTAATAATTATTATTACGTTTGAGAAATTATGTATTATGTTAGGTTTATGTAATTAAGTGTTCAGAAATAATTATTATATCTTTTAAAGTTTCACGTTGAGAATTCTTTATCTTCAAGAATTCATTTGTTATTAAGTTTTAGAAAAACAGTTATTATTCCTTCTAAGGTTTTACGTTAAGGATTCCACAATAAGAATCCATTTAAAAAAAAAAATTTATTCCAAAATTTCTGTACTTTATTCTTAAGTATGTTAAAGTTTACGACCATGTTTAAGTTAAGTGACGGCCACGTAAGGAGGGTCGTCACAATTGGTATCTGAGCTGGTATCCTGCCATCCTACTTCACATCGTCTTGCGTCTGCTTCGCCTCAGTCCAAGTAAGTTATGTTAATTAAGTGTAAAGATTAGTTACGTTAAGTGATAAGTGCCATTTTTTCATGTAACGGCAATCAAGTTATCGATATGCAAACATGATTTTAGATGTCCTCTCATGGTCCAATGTTAAGTTTAGCTATCACGATGCCTCAAATCACAAGAAGCGATATTGGGTGCTAACTCCTTGAGCAAGCAGGACAACTTTTAGAATCACGTAAATGCTAGAACCGACACTTCGAGATGGTCGACGCTTAGAGTACAATACAAGTGAGAAAATTTGGAGTTATAACCATGGAAGAGATTGATTGACGAGACGACAGAGGATCTAGAGGTTCCACAAAATCTTCTCCAGATTTCAAAAAATGATTAATAAATCTCAGTAATTTTGATGTAACGCTTTCAACTAATAATAATAAATTCAATGATAAAAAAATAGTCATTTTCTAAATTTCTTTCTTCTCTTTATCAAGACTTGCTCTTTATTTGTATTTTATCCCTCATTCCGTTATATTAAATATGGAGCCACGATCAAGGTGGTTATGTCTTAGAAAAGAAAAAAAGCCGCAAGTTCTTCACAGCTTAGTTACCAATTCATGACCAAAGTTACCCCTCATGCAGCATACAAACAGACCTTCACAAAAGCTGATTCTACAGACGGATAGACAACACTCTACACCTTGCCACGATAATAAAAGAATAAAAGAAGTCATAAATAGGACACACAAGAGACACAAGAACACAGTCTTCCTCAAAGAATTATCACCAAAGACGAGAATGTCAAGACATTTCCTTGAAGCACAAACGAATACTTAGTCAAAAAGAATTTCACAGCTTGGACCATTAACGTGGACATCAATATCCGATTTAGAGATGGCGTAAAACAATAAATAGGCGTAGTACCACTACTAGGCTAGTAGTGAGACACGCCATGCAATTGAGCAAGTATACATATAGTATACAAAATAAGATTTATGTATGAATAATAGAAGTTTTGATAAGAAGAACTTCACGTTATGTGACCCGCTAGAGGCGAGTAAGGTCTCGATCTCAACAACGGTCTATGATATGCAAAGATTGCTAACAAAGAATGGGTTTAGCAATTTCATGATATGAAAGTATGAATGTTATATGTATGAATGCTACGAATTATGATTATTGTATGCATTATGAAAGCAATGTGACTTATGAAAATGATATGAAATAGTTGCTAGTAGAAGAAAAATGTATAGCAACTCCATGACATGAAAGTTTGAACGTCATGCACACGTATGATAAGAATATGCATGACATGAGTATGAATAAAATGTGAAAGCATGACATGTGAAAGTATGATATGAATGACCTGTATGTATGAAATGTTTATGAATATGATGTGTATGTGTGATACGTATATGAATGCTATGGTTAATGTTGTAATCTGTATCATAAATATGATATAGCTTATAAGTACCATGAAATGCATAAAAATTATGCATGATTAAACCCATAAGGAACCCATTAAGGACTTAACGTCTTAGATTACGATAAAATACTAGATTCCATAGAATCATCGATTTGGCAAGGATAAACACACAGATCCTTATAAGAAATCGGATATAACTAGAAGTTCAAGGTATAAGAGAAGGACTTCCCAGAGGTCACAAACTATCTATGAGTGGTTACTTCTAAACTAGTATCCGACCAAACAGACTTGCAAGATGAGACGATTCCCTCCCCAACCCACAGATAATATATATATATATATATATATATATATAGGAAAAAGAATAACCAATAAATAAGTTATGTGGATCGGTCGAGCACCATCCTATAAAATGTTAAGATCACGTTAAGTAGAGATTGAAGAAGCAAAGTTGCTTCCACTTACCCAAGAGATGTAAGTAACATCACGAGGATATTAGAAGAGAATAAGAATGACAATGTATGGTCATTAATATACAGGATTAAGAAATAGGAGAGGAGCAGACTACAAGATAGTTCAAAATCTGAACCCCTATAATAGAGTTATAAAAACTCCGATAAAGGAGCCATAACAAAGGGAAACTGATAGGAATTCCTAAACAAAAGAATACATTCCATCTTATGATTCGATGACATCTAGTCATCAACAGCCAAAGAGCCTAGTTTAAGATAAGCAGATAGATTTGTTCTTTCAAGAACACAGCCTGCCATGTCATTAAATGACCTTTAGTCATCAATAGGTAAAGAACCAATTTAAAACAGGTAGATAGAGATGTCTGCTTAAGATAGCACATATAAGATTCTTAGCTGGAGCAGTAAGCTTACAAAATCCAGGCAACTAAGCTAAGAAGACCATCTCAAATGGAAGTGGTCCCTCTTAGTTAACGAAGTCCTTAGATAAGACAAGATTCTTAGAATAAGCAAGATCAAAGACCTTAGCGTCAAACACCAAACTCTCACTAGAAACCAGATGCTATGAAATAAGGGTAGAGGGATAATGGAAGCCCTTTGACTAGCTAAGACATGCCATATTGAGGAGAGATCCTCTAGAATTAGTAGTAGAGCAAACTAATGAAAGTATTGCTCAGTCTTTTAAGAAAAACATAGTTATGTAGCCGATGGTTGGAGTGACCCTAAGCTATTGTCATGAAAACACATATATATATACACATATATATATGTATATATAATATAAGTATGCTTAGTCACGTAAAATAAGCCCAACCATGACGTCAACCTAATAGCAAAATTTTTCGGGACTCTTAGCAATAGACTTCCAAAGCTGAGACTACGAATTTATAGCACGTCCCTCAAGGAATGATAGACAAAACGGAGTAGTCTCCTTCGAGAACATCGATGAGACCTCCTTGATAAGAGTATAGACAGTAAGAATTAGAGAACTGATGACGTTTGGACAATATGATTAGAAAGCTTAAGAGTAAGATGTTGAGGCTTGGGACGTAGCGGCGATTTAAGGGCCATTTATACGCCCCTCTCGATGCCAAATAAAATGGTGCGCTAATATAAAGATTAGAGTTAGTACATAGGGAGGATGACACATGCAGTGTCCACCAAGTAAAGTAGCACATTTGAGGATAGTTTTATAGGCATGTTCCAACATAGGAATTAAACGATAGATAAGTAACACTTATCGCCCTTTCAATCATGATAGAACCGACAGGATTTGCCATTTGATGAGTTAGAATATATGGCTAATATATATATATATATATAGCTATATTGACCAAACCCAAGATTAGCTTGATATGGATTAACACGTTATAATTATTATGATACAGTAAGGAAAGACACATATCTCGTTAGAATTATCATGATACAGTGAGACACATACCTCGAGTAAGGTCATAAGAATAGGTGTCCAGCCCAAATTGTTCATCTAAAAGATAGATGAACGTTAATAGAGAAATCGATAGATTTCTTCCTGATAAAATAGTAGCCATGAAAACTAATAACCTACAAGTATACCCCCATCACATCACTTGAACGTAGTATATTTTAAAAGCATGTTTTTTGTTAATTTGATGTAAAATTGCAACTTATGCCTTTTTGATGAATACACTTCCTATAAGTCATTTTTATAATTTTCACGAGTATAATATGAACTCTCTTGTTGTCATGCACCAATCAAGTTAAAGAATGTAATGGTCAAACCCTTGAGGAAGAAGTAAGTTCCAAGATAGGGACCATCTATGTTAAGTTAAGGGTTCTGATAGCTTGAGATCAATATTATACTAAAAAGCACCTATGGATTAAATAGGACCTACAAACAACTTTTTCTTAAATATAAACATGTTTGGGTCCTTACTCTTAAAAGCACAAAATTTTGTCAAGTTTGAAATCTCATTTAAATTGTCAAAGAAAAAAAAAGTGTTTAACCAATTATTACTACTATTTTCACTAAGTAAATAGGAGTTTATGAAATGTTTTGATGAGACAAAAGTGGTTTTATTAAAATGAAAATGACTTTCGTATTTTAGAAAGTTATAAATATTAATAATAATAATACATGTATTTATACGCACACATGCATGACCTTTCATAGAAATAGTGAGGAAGCCTTAGAATGATATAGGGCACGAAAGTGGCCTAAAGAGAAGGAACACATAGCCAACTATAGACACGAAATCCATGTGTAGAGAAGGTTAAGACACATCATGAATGTTTCCATAGTAGAAACAAGGTTGATTAGAACCCCGAATGAGAGATAAGCTTTATGAATTTTAAAATACAGTAAGACGGCACCTATATGATTATGCCATTAAATAAGTAGAGACAGTCAAGGCTAGAATGACATAGTTATCTATGAAAACAGGTGCTCAAAAAGAATAGAATTTTTAATCCCAAGGTGGGTAGAACATAGACAAGACTCTAATGAACCTCTTACAAGTTAGAAGAGACAATATAGTTTTACTCTTCTAGAAGAGCATATCCCACTCAATAGCATGAGATTCAGACCTAAAATAATTTCTTGGCCATAAATGGCCTGTGAAAACTGAAAAAACTACCCAACTATCTAAGGTGTACAATGGTAGCACGTCGTAGATTCTAAAGTAAGTACAAGTAAAAGGAATTGATAGTATGATGTTACACACTATGAGAATCTATTACCCCTATATGTCACAATAGTATGTTGAAATGTCTAAAATAAGCCTGCCTAAGGGGAATCTAGGGTATGATCTCCATATGTTCAGGGATATAATGCACCCTTTATATAGTATCATAACGAGATTTTCTATCAAGAGAAAGATAAAATCTCCAATTTAATTCTAAGAAACCAGAAGAAATTACTATAAGACACGCTTATTTCAATTAGAAATCATCAGAATGATATAGACGATCAAGTAGAAACTAGTAAATTTCCCATGACCAACATAAAGGTCACGTGAGCAAAACCAAGAGAGACCCTACGAATATGAAAAAATGGGAATGAATTTCCTTTTCTTGCACCTTAAAGAGAGGCAGGACAAGTTCAAGAGAGATATGAAAGGATAAGCTTAAACGATATGAACTCTTAGAAGTCTTTAAACAAGTAGATAAACATGTTTTAAACAGCCATTATCACTAGTATGGGATTACTAGATGATAAAACCTATAGATTAAGCGATAAAAAGATGAACTTTTGGCCATAGTAATTACTATGTACCGGATCATGATTTAGATTACGCAACCTAAGAGGTGAAATAAGATAAGTACAAGTCTTGAAACAAGATAAAGAATAGATTGAAAAAGCAAGGACAAACTTCCATATCAAGATTTTGGGGCAAAGTTGCCAAAAGGTAGAAAAACTCCATGAGATTAGGATACGAAGCCATAAGGATACCCCTAGTTTATCTAAATTTTCAAGGACAAAACTTTTATAAGGTGGGTAGATTGTAATGACCTGAAAAATTCAAAACTTAATAACTACGATCAATTAAGGATTTTTCCTTCATTACTCAACTAAGAGCTTAAGAAAGTACAAGTTTATCATTTATTAACAAGCCAAATTTGAAGGTTTTACTAACTGTAAAGCCTTAGAGATAAATAATGTTGTGAATGCACCAATTTATTTGCTTTATTTATAGAACATGTAATAATGTTATGTTATGATAGTACATTAAAACAATTAAAAATAATTATTTAATGTGCTAAACCAAGAGTTTATGATTTATTAATTTCATGCATGAGACAAGAGATGATGTTATTTGGCAAAAGGTGGAATTTCCAACTTACTAAGATTATGTGGAAATCCCTATATGATATCAGTTCAGTAAAAGAAACCCAGATCAATAGTGATCATGAGCTCTATACCATAAATTAAAAATAGTGAACACCAAGTTCGAGGATGCAAGAATTTCAACGTTTTAAATATGTATAGTTAGTTTCTATACACATTAATAATTACGTAAGGTTATTATTATTGTTGTAATAATAATGACAATAATAATAATGTCAGTTGTCAAAATAATAGTGAATAAGAAGAAGAAGAAGAAGAGCGTTGATAGAGTCTACAAACGCTAATCTATTGATAAGAAGTAAATCTATAAATAGCTCTTTATGAGAAATAGTTCGGATTATATCCTTAAAGCACGAGCTTGTGCAAAGTTTGGAATTTTAAATTAAATTGACTTTTGATAGTCAATTTAATTTACAAAACTTTTATATAATTACAATTATTGTTTTTATAATGAAATTTGAAGTTTACAATATGAAAATTTTTAATGAAAATATATGTTTTAAATCACATTTTAAAGTTTTTAAAAGTTAAAAATGATAATAATACTTATATTGGGCAAAGTTTTAAAATACATGATATTCTTCTTAGAATACATACTTACATATACATATACCCATGTTTAAATATAGACACAGTTGTGAAAATAGTTAATCATTGGTTTTGAGAACAAACATATCAAAGTTTATTGTTTCAAAATTAAATCACAAAATCCATATAGTATGGATAAATTATGAAAATGATTTCTATGTCAATATGAATATTTTAGTAACACAATAATATGATAAGAGAATTTGAAATTTATGTGATTATCTTTAGAGTGCAAATATAATGCAGTTTTTAAAAGTATAATATGTTTACAGAAATTTTAAGTTTACGGACTAAATTTGATCAAACCGACACAACATGTATTCGACTGTGTAGATCTCATGAGTGCCTATAAATACATAACACAAAAAAAAAAAAAAAATTAGCCAATCACAATCAGCCACACACTCTCTCTCTGTGGCGTTTGGCGCGGGTCCCACCTCAAGCCTCCATAGTGTAACGCCCCCTTACGGACGTCACAATAATCGTTACTTTCATCCTTATTATCATTATTGATAAAATAGACTACTTAAATTTAGACACAATTTGATAAACATGTCCCAAGATCCATGCATGCAATTTTTTTTTTTAAATATTCCAAATATTTCAAATTTATTTATTTTTCATGGTTTATCAATGCCAAATTAACAAAACCATAATTCAAACAAAATTTCAAAACAAACTTTATAATCTGTTTTAAACAGTTTGGTAGACTAAACTTTTGGAAAATCAAAATAAATGTAAAACAAGTTTTTTTTTTTACTTAATAGTGCGAAAATTATAGCATTCAAAGAAATAAAAACATAGTTCAAAAAAAATATATTCTTTCTTGGCGTTTTTCCGTTTCCGATCCATCGTACATAGCCCACACGTCCGTCCTCGTCCTCCACCTATTCCATGGTCCTTTTACCTTTATCTGCAACATGATTGTAAACTAAGTAAGCAAAAGCTTAGTAAGTACACTTTCCTATCTCACAACATAAACATTTTATGAAAATCTTTATGAAACATTGTAAACATAATCATCATTAACATAATAGTGCACTTGGCACAGCTTTATATAGAACATATCTTTCATCATCGTTATCCATATTAAAAGCTTCATTCATTTTATCTTTAGGGCCTAAGTGTTGCACCATAAACATCATCATCATAGGCGCGCCGTCATGAGAGGAGAGGGGTAGCTAATCCTAAACCAAACATGACAAGTCCAACCTTCGGGACATCATAAACATAAACATAAATATAGGGTGTGCAACACTTAATTAGGTGATACATATATATAGATATACTTTTAACATACCTCATCATTGAAACATTTGTTAAACTTTCTTATTGCAATAAGAGTTTTCATGAGAAAACAATATGTAAAAACAAACTTTAAAAATTATCATAAAACATATTCTTAAAACTTTTTCG
>CAMOHE010051878.1:0-27811 GCA_946598075.1 Artocarpus hirsutus | reverse complement strand
TTGATTTAAAAGTTTTGTTTTAAAAAAAAATTAAGCTATTTCATATTACTTTGATTATTTAAATTCTATAAAATTTTGTTTTATCATAAATAATAGATGTTATGAAACGGTAACTGTGACGTCCCGTGAGGGGGCGTTACAAAAAAGGAAAATTACAAGTCTTTATGGTAAAGGATGATTATCCTGACCATAGGGTTGGATAAATCCAAAGTCTCTTCTGGATATAATGCTAGCAAAGTATCTAAAAGTGGGTCCTGAATGTTAAAAATATATTCCTATCCTATCACAAAAGAAACAAAATTCGATAAAAAACAAAAAACATGAATAACATAAGGTGCAAACCGTGGTTAGATTACCAATATATCTAGTCATGAGTTTAAAATTTCATATAAAGCTCCCATAAGGAAAGAGAGGAGTAGGAGGAACAAACAACAAAGCCATGGAAGAGCAGCTCAAGAAGTCTAGGGTTGTCAAAGTGGACTCAAAGAAATCATGGGATTTCCTTGTAACCCAAGCTACCAATCAAGGCTGCCTAGTGAGTTCCTTCAGTTTTTTTTTTTGGCCAAAGATATATGTTTGTTTCTTTCCATTTTCTTCTCTGCAACCCACTTATGCATATACACCATTTGTCCTTAAAAAACAAGAAAAACACAATTTAAACATATTTATGTGTATAAATATGTTATTACATCATCACTCTTCTCTCTAACTCACTTGTCTATGCACACCATCTGTCCTTAAAAAGCATGAAAAACAAATTTATATAACATGATTATGTAAATAAATATCAGCTATTACATCACTAGTGGAATTAAATGTTAAGCTTAACATGAAGTGAAACTATTTTTTTTTTTTAGAAATTATCATGTTGTATGAATTTAAGTAAACTTTTTTTTGTATTATTATTTTTTACTTTTTTTAACATAAACTTTAGGTGGTGGTGCACTTCACTGCATCTTGGTGCATGCCCTCAGTCGCCATGAATCCTATCTTTGAGGAACTGGCCTTGAGGTACCAAGATACTCTCTTTCTGTTGGTGGATGTTGACGAGGTTAAGGTACAAAATTATGTTTCTCATAATAAAATCCTTTGCTCTAATAAAGTTGTGTGTACAATGTGTTGTTTCTTCAAGAACATTCTTTTTGGTTCAAAATGATATGCATGAGGATTTATTTATTTATTTATTTATTTTCTCGTTAGAGGGTGTGGTTTGGAGCAAAGAAGATATTGTATTTTATTTTCAGGGATTTATATATATATATATATATAAGAACTTTGCACTCCTCTATAAACCATGTTTTATACTTGAGTGGTTCAAACTCTGACCTTATGTCACATGACATGTTTTGTCTACTCCATATATCATGCTATATACATGGCTATAGTGTAGGCCAGAAAGGCACAATTCCCATAACAAATAATTATCAATTAATTAACAATAAATTATTAGCTTTAATACCATTATCAAAAAGCTGTCATACTATAGGTTGATATGGTTATGATCAATATATATGCTGGAATCAAACAATCAAGTGGCATCTTTTATAATGAAGTTATTTCTTTGCAAAATTTATGGGTATCCAATAATATAACTTTATCTGTGATATATTTATTGAGACATCTCTATCATTTCCAAAAGAAGGAATATAAATATTGATACGTCCGAGGTGGTAGATTTTTTTTTACTTTTCTTCTTTTTTTTTTTTTTTTTTTGAGGGGCATAGGTGGTAGAATATTTTTTTTTACTATATTATGCCAGTTTAATTTTCTTGGTGTGAATCTTCACTTTTTTTTTTTTTTTTTTGAATCTTCTCAAGGTTGTAGCCTCCCAGATGGAGATAAAAGCCATGCCCACCTTCTTGTTGATGAAGGAAGGAACTACAGTTGATAAGCTTGTGGGTGCTAATCCAGATGAGATGAGGAAAAGGATCAATGCTTTTGTTTATTCCATTAGCTCAAACAAGCCTAGTTGAAAAAATGTGATTTCCCTTTTGTTATATAAAACAGCTATAATACTTAAGCCTTTTTAGTGTGTTAAAAATGCAATAATTTAAAGATTATTGTTTAATCCAGTTTATATGATGAAGTCCATAAAGCGAAAAAACGAGATTTTTAAAGGTAAGAATCATACCATAGCCTTAAATAAAAAAGGAACGGTATAGAAATAAGTTGGAAAGCTAAATTGTTACAAAATATGTTACAACAAATGTTAAGATAAAAATACAGTTTAAGAAAAATATTATATAATAATATAAAAAATTATACAGTATTAGAGTAATGTAGTGTAACGAAGTACAATGATAGAGTTATGTAGTATAAAAATTACACTGCAAAAGTATACAGTGTAAGAATTTGACTGCTTCAGGTTAAGTAGTACAAAAATTAGACTGTTTAAATTAAAACAGTATAGGACTATTGTTTAGTATTAAAAAAATACTGTCAGTATAAATTTAGACTGTATAAAATTAGATAATATTGAAATTATATTATATGGTGGATGTAAATAGGTATGGAAGGTTGTGAGACCTCATGAAATGTATAGAAAAGAATACCGATAGTATAGAAAAATTATTGCCAGTATAAATTTGAACTGTGTAAAAAGTTTTCTTTAGATCCACCATAGACACCACAACGAATGGAAACTTGCCACCACATCCCCTTGGGTGGCCCAATTACATGTTGCCAAGTTAAGCTAGATGATGTCAAGTGATGACTAATGTGAGTAAGTCATCAAATTTGATGGAAAAAATTACCAAAATAGTCCCTTAGGTAGCCCAATTAAATATGGCCAAGTTGTCCCAAATTTTTATCACAAAAGATGATAAGAGAAGATGATGATGGTGAGTCATCAAAGTCTATATAAAAGATCAAGTTTTGTTTACTTGTTGAAGGAACCAAAAAAAAAAAAAAAAGGAACAAAAAATGTTCATTTCCTTCCTCCCAAAAACCGTCCCCCCTAGGCTTTCTCTCTTAAATTTTTGATGAATTCTAAGCCTCCAAATCATGTTTCAAGCAAGCTCTAGTGTTTTAGTGTAAAGTTTTACAACTTTGGAGACATGACAAAGTTTTGAGCTTGGTAAAGGAGGATCAAAAAAGTTGACAAAGTTTAGGACGTAGAAGCTGACTAATGAAAGGAAAAGGAAGGAAATGGGAGGTTAGAGCTAGAACCAAGTAAGTTTTAAACCTCACCTACAACATGAAGTAAATAATTTTCAAATGCATATGTATATGTTTGTAAATGTGTTTGCGATGTTGTACAAGTTGCTTTTAAAGTATGTTTGTATTTGATATGTAAAAGATTTTAAAGTTTAAAACAAGATTTACAATGAGTTTGCAATTGATATGCATAACGTTTTTAAAAGTTCAAGTTATGATTTTAATGTATTTAAAGTTTGCTTGCATGTAAAAATGCACAAAGTTTAAATGAGAACAAGTTATGATTTACCAATGTGTTTGCATATGATGTGATAACATTTGTTATGCTCACTAAAGTTAATAAGAATGTAAAGTAAAGATAAAAAGAAAATTTCGTACCAATCTCTTTGACGTCGGTATACAAGTGAAGTTAAAGTTTGACCTTTTTGATATGAAGTACATGATCTCGGTGTTGATGGTCTCAAGTCTTCCGTAAAGGAAGCATTATGTTTGTGATGTCATGATTGATGATGTTGGTACGAACACTAAAGTTTACAAGATAAGGAAAGTTAAGGAACAAAGATAGAAAGTTTAAGTAAGAAAAGAATGTTCATAAAACAATCATAAGTGAAAGTTCATAATTGAGCATAAATAGAAACATGCATTTTGATTTTGCTTGTTTTCTTTGTTATGAAATATTTATATGCTATGAAAAACATTCTGAGGAATGTTTTATATTAATGTTTATGAAAAACATTTTCATGTTTACAAGAAAAGGTTTATAAATGACGTTTTATGAAAAACGTTTCAGAAATGTTTTATGGAAAACATTTTAAGAAAAATGTTTCAGAAATGTTTTATTAAGGACGTTTATGAAAAACGTTTTTAGAAATGTTTATAAAAAAACTTTATGGAAAATGTTTTAAGAGAAAAGTTTTTATGAGAAAAGTTTTTAAAGCATTTTTTAATAATTTGTGTGATTACGTTTGAACTTATTGAGCGAAATATAACGTACAAAAAGTCCCACATCGGCTAGGTAGAGAACCGAAGAGTAGTACTTATGTCCTAGGCTGCCCACCTCTCAACAAGAGCTCTTTTAGGACGTGACAAGTAGTATCAAAGCGGGATACTGCATGCCTTCCGCTATTCAAAGGAAATGTTTTCCATTACTTGATATAGTGTTTTCAAAGTTAAGAAGCGATTTGAAATGGTTTTAAAGTTAAGTATTAAGCAATGTCTTAAGTTAAATTGCAAAAGATACTATAAATGTTTTAAAAGATGTTAAAAGAAAAAAATTCCAGTAATTTTTTACTAAATAAGTAAGATTAATGTTTAAGTAATGATGCTTAAAAAAGTTAAATGACTGCCCAAAAAAACCAGTCGTCGTAACAACCTTGAATGATGAATAATAAGACTTTCAGATTAATCCCTTCTCTATGATTCTAGTTTATTGAACTTGTAATTGATGTGAAATTTCTGCTGTTTGCTCCCAAATTGAAGATTGTAATTTGCTACAATGTGTGCTTCCAACTGCTGTAAATAAGATATTGAAAAAATTTGTAAAGTGCATTGTAATATGTCCAATTTCAAAATTTGTGATTAAGTTCTTTCTATATCCTGCCTGTGTTAAATAAATGGAGTATATAATTAATTTTATTTATTTTTTTCTGAAAGAAATTTAATTTTCTTTCTTAGAAAATTATTGTCCTTTTTTATTTTTTATTTTTTTCTTTAAAACTCTATTTAGTATTTGATTAGGTGAGAATCCAATTGAAACTAAGCCTTGAATATGTCTTAACTATACATGATTAAATAATTGCTTATATACATTGTTTTTTTAGTAATTGTCTAAACTTATCGATCAATCTTTCACAAATGTCTGTCCTACGATGTAACAGGTAAAAAGAAAGGTGTAAAATAACATTTATTATATATACTAATGATATATGAAAGGAAAAATACTAGTATGTAGATAACTAAATTTCTTATTGTTACACGTTTATAAGGTTGCTACTATGATAACAAGTCATCTCACCAAAAATTGGCCAAAAGTTATACATCAAGGTTAAATTAAACTTTTCTACTGACTATGTGACACCCTATTCCCTTGAGAACTTGGCCTTTTCTTTGCAGCTCAAAAGTCCATCAATGGCATTGGCATTTATCCAACATCAATTGCACAAACTCATGGCAATTACAGGAAAATTGAGGCCACAAGTATCCTACCATCATTTTTCCATATGTCCTTGCTCACCAATTGCCTCATGACACGTCAGCCTCGTGCATAACCAATTATCTATATTCTCTATGCCTACAAAGGAAAGTTAAAAAACAAACTGATATGCGGAAGAATAGAAATGCAATTCAACTTTTTGGATGGTTTTCACTCGAGAATGAAAGGAGCTTTTAACACAGTATAGTATCCACAATCTTTTTCAGGGTGGTCCTAATAATAGGCCCCTAACTTCCTTGAGATAACAGAAACTTTTGAAGGAAAATTGTTATGTTGAGTGAAATGTGAAGGAAAATTGTGTTTCAACCAAAAGGTAAATAAAAGAAAAATAATTTTGACTAGGCATGATGCAGATCAAAGCAAAATTAGTTTTTTTCTTCCTTGTTTTAGAACGTGAAATTTTTAAATATAGTAAAAAAAAATCTGCCTATTTAATTTGTAGAATAGACTCTCTGATAAATAACATGTATGTATAAATAAAAAGTGTAACATGATATTTATTATAATTTATAAATCAAAATAACATTAAAAAGTATAACTAGAACCATTGTTATACATTTTCAAAGTCAATGTTACATAAAAAATATTATGTTATACGGATAAAATAATCCTAATTATTTAATAAACACTTTTAAATCCTATGATTTTTATTAGTTCTTATTTGAATTTGGATTACATGTTATTTAGAATTCACTAAATTATTTAGACCATCATATTTACCTAATTTTTTTTATAGTTATTTTTGAGGGATTTTTATATAAAATACAGATGGAATTCACGAGGAGCAGTCACTTTTTTTTTTTGGCACGTAAATGCGCGCCATTGAGATATCCAATCACATCCTCTGACAAAGGAATTAAGACACGTGCAAATTTAAAACAACCATTGGCTATAGAGGAAACAAAACAGATAGGTGGTCCCTAAAAAAACAAAAATGGTTGGTGCGACCGCGGTGGGTTGGTGAAGGGTGAAAAAGAAAAATACTTCGGGCTATGAATAAGTTTGTGTTTTGATAAACTTAATTTTAAGTTATTAGTTTTAATTTAAATAATGTAAAGTTTTTACAAGTTAAATGTAATATAAAAATACGTTATATTGTAAAATTTTTACATACTATCATATTTTCAGTTTTAACTTTTAGTTTGAATTTACTTCTCGAAAACCTAAAACTCATTTAAAGGACTTATTTTTTATAAGTGAGTTGTTAAATTTCACTTCCGTTTTTTGGTATTGTTCATTAGAAGGACATAAAAATGCTCATGGTGGGTGAGGAGAAGCAGAATTTCTAAGAGTAAGACACAAAAGCTAAAGAGATGGGTTAAGGGAACAATCAAATAATAGAATACCATTTTTAGGAAGTTGGTATTCAAATATAATATATTTCTGTAAACTTTAAGCCTAATTTCTGCATAAAATTAAACACAAGTAAATTATTAAGATTTTAAAAGCGGTAGCCTCTAATTTATACATTAAAGAGGTAATTAGACATATAATGTAATGTTAGTAGCCATGTTCAAATATAACAAAATGATTTAGAATATTTTTCAAATAACAAAAATTAAAACCATTAGTGCATAATTTTGCATTCTAAACGTTAAGACTAGTATAATAATTTGTAAAAATTTCTAACGTAGAAAATTGCTATATTTCAATTTCACCCTTACAAATTTTTTATGTGCCATAATTTGATAATTTTTAAAATTTTTTCGATATTATTTGAGGGGAAAATGAAGCAGCATGACATAATTGTTATATATTTTTTCAGATTTAGGTGATATTTTGGTGATCATTAACTAGTATATTTGTATGGTATAAATTCAAAACTTCAATATAGCACATAAATGCAAAGGTGAAAGAAAACATTCTAGCAAAATTTGTTTGAACCAAAACTTTTATATTCAAATTATGATTTCCAAACAAACTATATTTTTTTAAGGAAAATTCTCATAAACGTCATCTCTTGAAATTTTTAGGGTGTTTGGGTCCAAAAAAATCTTTATGGTGTTTTCTTTGAGATATTATAATATTTTTGGTTGCTTCCAACTACGTTCTCAAACACCTTGTTATCTTTTACAAATGCTATATATGTTTAAGTGTGATACAATTTAAAAAAGTATTATAAATGGTAGTATGACGCTATTTTTTCAATAAGTGTCATAAATAAATACACTTTTTTAAATGTATGGCATAACATGTATTTTCACTTTTCTCACGAATAAACATATAGGGTTCATTTGTTGCGTAGGTTTAGAATGATTTAGTTTAGAATTGTATGGTTTGAATTGTGGTTCATAAGTTGTATAGTTTAAACTATAGTTTTGAATAGACGTAAAGATTTAAAACAAAAAAAATGATTTAAAACAAAAAAAATGGTTTAAAACGAAGACTGGTATTTAAAAAACTATAGTTTATGAAGAAAAACGAGAATAAAGATGGTTCAAAACCACTTGAACTTGAGTGGGGAGGGGCAAAGTTTAGATTTTGAGTATTTAAGCCAGGTTTAAAATCGTAAACCGTCTTAATTTTTATTTCACTAAATGTCAGTTTAAACTATCTTTATGTTTCTAAAGCGCCTATACAGTATATAACCTACTCATCAAAGGACACATTATATGCTTATGTTGTACTATACTTATGTTACACTATAATTGCAACATGTTTGAGAGTTTTTAGATACATAACCTTTTTGAACTGTAGATTGAAATATGCCACATAGAAAAAATGTATTTAAAAAAATGATACAAGCTACTTGTATTTTTGATAATTTTACTCCTATATTAATTTTTGTCATGTAAATTTTTTTTTTGTAAGCGGTAAAAAACTGTTAAATAACAACATAGTGGTAAGAAGGGTTAACGAGACAATTGACCCAATTACGTTTATTGAATTGAAATATGACTCTAATTTATAACAATTCTACAAATGTCTCATAATGATATCATTAAAATTGTTTATACGTAATTATATAGTACAATATAATATCATTAAGATAATTACTATATCATTAAAGATATTTTTAAGATATTTTAAATATTATGTTAGATTTTAATTTCATAATAATAATTTAGACACGTATTGTAATTTTTTTGTGGTAACAATAATATCTCAACATCGTTTCTCTCGTTTAAGGCCCGTAGGCCCAAATTTCTAAGGAGGCCCAAAACCCAAAAACCCAAAAAAGAAAAAAAAATGGCGTTTACTCAGGCGATGGAACGATGACCGCATCACCTGCAACCATTTTGCCATCCCCCCTCCCTCTCCTCATTGCAATTGCCACGCAGATTCCCTCGCTTTTCCTCTCTCCAAATCATTTCCCAACCTGTTTGGTTCCCGGGAAAACTTCCTTTTCTCTGCCGGGAAAAATTTAAAAGATCCGAACCTTTTTCCCGGCTCCGACAGCCGCCGCCGCCGTCGTCATCAGAAATGGTCTCCCCAGAGAACACCAACTGGCTCTACGATTACCCCCTCATCGACGACATCCCCGTACCCGATCCCAATTTCCCCGTCTCCTCCTCCGGTTTCTCCTGGCCCGTTCACTCCCTCACCGGCGGCTCCTCTGCCATCAGGTAATTCCCTCAATTCGTGAAAAAAAATTTCACTTTTCTTATTCCAATTACAAGTTAAATCTAATTTGGGGTTTTTTTTTTGGGGTTCTTGTGGACTTTATGAGAATGATTTGCTATTTTGTCGGTTCAGTTGTTGTAATTTGTGCTTCTCAATTGCTGATTGAAGAAGCCCCTTTAAAGCCTTGGAATGTTACGGTAATTTGGAGAGTTTGCGTAGAGAAATTTATTTGTTTTTACTAGGACTCAGTTCGTATGGTAATGTGGATTGGGAATCTAGTTTCAGGTAATATCAATCTAGGAAGTTGAATTTTTTATTCTTTTCTCCCAAATTTTGGTGCTTTGTGCAATCGAAGCTACGTTGAGGGTTTTTTTGGGCTTCTTAGACCAATTATAAGAATGGTTTGCTTGTGTTTTGAGTTTAGGATTCAATTCACTGATTTCCTTGTATTTTTATGCCGATAATTTGTGAGTTTGCGTAGAGAAATTTGTGGGTTCTTTTCTAGGTCTCATTTGGTTAGATTATGTGTATTAAGTCTAAGACTCTAGTTTCAGGTAATACCAATTAGGGAAGTTGAACTTGTTATTCTGTTTTCCCCAAATTTTAGTACTCTGTATACTTTAGGGTTTTCTGGGTTTCTTTGGTTCTGTTTATTGTGGTGAATTATGAGTGATTTTGGGTACGCTAGTTTATACGTTTGAATTTGTACTTCCCAATTGCTTATTGAAGTGCCTTTTAGCCTGGTACTTATTTGGCGCTCGTTTGGTGATGGTACGGGGAAAATTAAGATTTGGCGTGATTGGAATGTGTATTTATAACATCAAGGGGTAGCTTAAGTGGCTCATGACCTGACCCAATAAGTGGGTGGTCTTGGGTTCAATTCCCCTTGGGGCTACCTCCCTTAGTTTGTCTTGGTGTGTTTGGATAGGAGGGGCTACACACACCCTCATGGATTTGTCAAGGGCTCAAAGAGGCTTGGACATCCTAAGTTACCAAAAAAATGTGTATTTATGATCTAGTAGTCCGTTATGGTTGGCGGCTCAAATTGGAAGTTTGAGCTACTTAAACCTAAGTGTTGTTGATTGGGATGATGAGTGATTATTGGATTTTGGTACTTTACAACGGAGTTGTAAGTTCATTTAGAAATCAGTATGGGCACTTACAAAGAGGAATAGGAGCTTTATTGATTCCTTTCCTTCATAGATTAATCTTTTTTTCTGATAATTCATCTGGGCTTTGTAATTCCATAAATTCTCAATTACCTTTCGTCATCATTTCCTAGAAAATTGTTAGGTATGAATATGTTAGATCTGTAACTCGACTAGTGAAATAGTATCTCTCTCCGAAAAAGCATATGTATATAGATATTTACCGCTGCTATATATACACACACATATTTATTTATTTATATATATTTATATTTTCCCCAAGTGCTTTCAATCAAGGCCTTATTGTGGTTATTAACTTAATCCTCTCTCTTTCCCTGATGAAATCTGTTTATAGCGTGGAGATTGATGGTTCCTTGGGAGATTTGGAAGGCCTTAAAGAGTCGGGGTCGAGGAAGAGGTATGCTTATTTTTCTTTTCTGGCTGTATTTAAAGAGAGAGTGTGACCCCCTGGTCACCTCAAACACATTATCCTCTCTGCGATTTGACCCTTGGAATGCTTAATGACTGTGCTCCCTCCTTATGGTTTTTCTTCCTTTAAGCTGCTCTGTCAAAAAAAAAAAAAAAAAAAAACGCCTTCAAGATTGTTTTAAAGGCGCCTTCCTGATGGCAGCAATAGATGACGCTCTTTTTATTTTTTCACTTCTTGTTTTATATACAATTCAGAGGCTATATTTTGGACTCATTTATTATTATTTTTATCATTATAACTACTATTGCTATTGTTATTATTTATTTATTTGTTTGTTTATTTTTTCATTCTGGTTACGATTGCTTGTGAAGTTGGACGTGAATTTATGAATTTTTGGGATGTCATGTTTATTTATTCATAATTTCTAAGTCCAAAACAAGAATTTATGGCTGGAGCATTTGTCTAAAGTCTTGTGATCGAAATATTGTACATTCAATGATATATTTAGCTTCAATCTCCAGGAAGTTCGTTCTTCATATTGTGTGCTGTAATTTTGTAAATCAAAAGCTATTAAACTTGTTCTCAGGGTTAGGTCTGAATCATGCGATGCATCCAGCTCTAAGGCATGTAGGGAGAAGCAGAGGAGAGATAGGCTTAATGACAAGTACTCTTTTCCTTTCTGTTTCTTTTCCCCTTCGCTCATATATGAGTCAAACATGCTTTATGCTGAACCTAATTGACAAATAGGTTTCTGGAATTGGGCTCTATATTGGAGCCTGGAAGGCCTCCCAAAACTGACAAGGCTGCTATTTTGATTGATGCTGTCCGAATGGTGAACCAGTTGCGTGGTGAAGCGCAGAAGTTAAAGGACTCAAATTCGAGTCTCCAGGAGAAGATTAAGGAATTAAAGGCAAGTATTTGTGAATTTCTTTTATTTGAAAATGAATTTGACTTCTCTATATTTCTATGTTATTTTTTCCACTATAATTTTTTCCTAGCAACTTCTTGGAGACCCCACGCACCCAACCACACACCACCACCCCCCACAACACACACAGAGAGAGAGACAGAGAACAAAAAAAAGGGGGGGAAAAAGAAAGAGAAGAAAAGAAAATTCATAAACTGCTGATTTGGCAATGGACGGGGAACTATGTAGAACTGAATTTTTTTTATCCCCTTCTTGTAGGCGGAAAAGAATGAGCTTCGTGACGAGAAGCAAAGGCTCAAAGCTGAGAAGGAAAAGTTGGAGCTGCAATTGAAGGGCATGAGTGCTCAACCGGCCGGATTCTTGCCTCCGCCTCCGGCAATCCCTGCTGCATTTGCTGCTCAAGGCCAAGCTCCTGGCAACAAGCTGGTACCCTTCATTAGTTATCCTGGGGTTGCCATGTGGCAGTTCATGCCACCTGCTGCAGTGGATACCTCGCAGGATCATGTGCTCCGTCCACCAGTTGCCTAAGTCTGCGGCGATTCGGGTTTGTCCACCCTGAAAAAAGGTGTCAGTCAGTCGTCTCATTGTTCTTGACTCTTGAAAGTTTTTAATGTAGTCTTCTAAGTACTAACTGAATTTGGTGGTAACTTGACTGCATCTGCGACCTGGGTACGTATTTATGAATTGGTGCTGGTATTTTCATGTAAATGGGAATAAGTTTAATCTGTCGACTTGTGTTTCAGCTTAAAATGATATTAGCTTTTACTCCTTAGCAGGTGAGATTTGCTACATAAATGTGTGCTATTAATAATTTGAGCGATAGGTGGATTGGGGGCTTTTAGAGCTAAGGATTTCTGGATATGTAATGAGTGGTTGGGGGCTATTTAAATTCAATTACATATTATGGCGTCACACTGGTATAATGGATTTTTGATTATCAACACTAATTGTGAAATTCTGCTATCCGGTTCATTGTTTAGAAGACTGATATCTATCGTTTATGGGATGAAATATGGTTTAAAAGTGTGGCATTATATGCTCAATTGGCAAGTAATTAATTGATTTATCAATTTATTCAGATCTTATGTCTAATGCTTAATGAAGGCATTCAAGGCAAGAACCAACCTGTATTTACGGATGAACTCTTTTCCAGCTAAAAGAGAGTCCATACTTGTGAATAGTTACGAGGGTATTTGGATTGTCAGTTATATAAAAAAATATTGTAGTAATTTAAATTGTATAAGAAAAAATATTGTAACATCGAACTAGAAATTTTTTTTTTTTCAAACTGGTAGACCAAATCTACTAATATGTAATAAATTGTTTGACAAATTCAGTTTTAATTCAAATAGTGTAAAATTCTCACATGTTATATTATAAAGTAAAAATATATTACAGTATAAAGCTCTTATGTTACAGTGTTTTTAGTTTTAACTTTTAGTTTTAATTCACTTTTTAAATACTCTTAACAATAAGTATTCTTCTTGTAAATTAAGAGAAGGAATGCAACCTGTTGCGAAGGGAAACTTAACATTGAAGACTAGAACAACCAAGGAGTACAGAAATTAAAAAAAAAAAAAAAGCGAGTACAAAAAAAATAAAAAAAATTCCATGAGGTAATTACCTTCCTGTGCATGACCGCTCATGATTAGTGAGAGTCAAAACGGAGCGTCGTTCATGGCACGCGTGATAAGTGACGTTTTTAAGAAAAGAAATATAAGCTCAAAAGCTAACATCATGATATCAAGATTCATAAGATGTGTTATGGTTGTCTGGTGGATTTGACTGAAAAATTTAAGTGACATTTTAGTTACCATTTTTCTTGGCGGGGGAAAAAAAAAGAAAGGAAGAGAGAGAGAAAAAGAAGTACGTGGCAGAGTCTTTGTGAGGGGATCTGCCAAGAAATCTTATCTGTTTATCCTTTTGGCTTCTATTTGCTGTACATGATTATGCCCCAACGTACTCACCAAAAATGGCGTCCAATCTTCTCAAAACTCACATAAGCACTTCTCAAGCTTTAAATGCGCAAATCCCATTTCCTTCAAATCATCACCATGTCTCCCTCTTCCCATCAACTTTTCTTCACAAACACAAACAACCATGGATTCGTTTCTCTTTATCTTCTTCAACCCCACCAACATCAAAAGAAGCAGCCATTCTCCAAGCCAAGACCTGCCTCTCAACAACCTTAGAAAAGCCCTTCAACAACTTCAAGCTCACCAACAAGCTCAAGAGGCTAAAACAGCCTAGATTCCGCCTTGAGATTCCGGTCATTGACGACTCCCCACAGTCTCTCTCCCAATTAGCTCTTGAATTCTTCAAACAACTGCCCATCAAAAGAAAAGGCTCTCCTGTTAACATCTTGATCATTTGGCCTAATGCTGTCTACAAAGAAGCTGCCTTGAAAGTCTTTGAGTCTTTGCCTAAATGCCCAGTTGAACATGCTGACATTTCTTCACTCTCTTATAGTGACACAAGATCTTTAAGCTCTGCTGACGTGGCAGTGTTTTTTGCTCTTGAGACATCTCAATTGGAGGCCATGAAAAGTGTTTCAGAGAATTTGTATCCAAGGCCAGTGGTGTTGTTCAATCCAAGATGGAGTTTTGAGGAAGAGAGTGAGTTTGGAGAGATGAGTAGCTTTGTGGGGTCATTTGAAGTGATATATTCATTCATGGGGTTGGAGGTTAAAGGGGTTTTGAGCAAAAGACAAGGAGTAATTTTCAAGTGTGTTAGAGATGGGGTTGTGAGTGGTGAGAAGTGGTCTGTCCTTGTTGAAGAAGAAGGGGAATTGAAGATGATCTCGACGTTTAAGGCGCGGCCCTCACTCGCCGAGGTCGAGAACGCTTTGTATAACTTGATGGCCATGAACTCACCCGTTACCAAGTCTGTGAAATTCTTTAAAGATTTGGTGTCAAATGTAACTGGTGGGAAGAAATAAGTGCAAGTTATTTATTAGTTATTGTATGAACTAATATTCAAGTTTTGGTCAATGGTTTTCTATGTATGAGTATGGCATAAGGTGTGACAAGAAATCTTGACTTGCTTTCATTTACAAGAACAATTTTATTACTTGGATAGATTTACTGGTTTGAATGTGATTTGCATCACTAATGCAAAGTATTATCAAAATTTTATTACTTAAAAAACTTATTGGTTTTGAAATCTTCAACAACAGAAGAAATGAACTAAAATGTGGCTAAAAATAAGGGATTCCAACTGAGTAAAGAGAGTTGGGAAAGAAAAAAAAAGGAAGGAAAAAAAAAAAAACCAGAGCCGTGGTGCTCTCTTTATCTTGCATTGAGGATCAAAGACCTTGACCTGGGGAAGAACTCTCTCTCTCTCTTTCTCTCTCTCTCTCATCTTCTTTTCCTTTTCTCATGTACAACAAAGGAATTCTTTATCACCATCATGGTCAAGGTATTTTCCTCTCTCAAAAACTCAGCCTAAGATGCTCTAATGTTACAGCTCTTGATGAATTTATCGGAGAAATCGATGTATTTAGCCCACAACGGTCGAAGTTTCGGAAATGCTATGTCTAGCCAAGGCTTTGCTCTGCCATTGAAATGGATGACCCCGGCACTCTCGGCATCAGCAAAAGTGGTGTTCTCCTGATATCCAAGTCCCAGCATGTGCCAAAAAGGATCAATAACTTGGACATGGCCATGGAATGCTATTAGGCCAGGGGGTAACGTTCCAAGCTGCCATAAACTTAGGTCTGATTTCAAGTTCTGCAAGAGAAAATGGGAGATAAAAGGGTCAAATTATATAATAAGCATTATTCTATAGTTATGAAGAATGCTCAAACAGTTTTAAACTTCACAACTAATAGAAGATGGGTCGCATCTATAGGCCTAATATTCCTAATGTTATTATAATGTTGTAGGGCATTGCTACACCTATGACTGATCTATGAAATAGTTGGTGCACAAAATTCGCTGCTGTAAGCCCCCTAATGAATGGATTTTGATGAATAATAGAGAAGCTCACCAGTTCAACCCAATGATGGTAAGTGTGGCTTATGTTGGTTTTCCTCCAAGCCTCGAGATCAAAGATGTTCATGCCATAAGCCCACGCGCATTCGTCAGGGTTGAAGTTCTCTGATATCAAAGGATGGGAGAAGTTCAAGTAGCTCTTAAGCCGCTTTGACATCACAAACTTGTCTTCTCCTCTACATGTTTCCACTGCTCCATTGACCTTCCCGTTCATATCGATCTCCCACAGAGGCGATAGATCTGTTTGAACCACTATGTCGTCGTCCAAGAAGACTACCTTATTTAGGCTAGGAAACAACTGCAAGGAAATTTTTAATAAAATCAAAATGAGAAGATTTCCTCTGTAAAATTTATTTAGGAGTGGTAGCTCAGACCACATTTTACCTCTGGTAGGTGTATTCTTATGTGGTTCATAACTGAGTTATACTTGGGACTAAGTGCCTGCAACTTGGCTGCAATAACATGAGGCTTTTCTGTCTCATTTGCCACAATGGCTGATGACCCTCCTCTGAACTGAGACCTTACTTTTTGGTCCTTCTCCATTGCTTCCAAAACCGGAACTTTCCCCTTTGTAAACCAATCGAAATGGTGCAATGCCTTGACCTCAATTACAGCAGGCAACAAAGGATGCAAAGAAAACCAAGCTTGCATTGGATAATAAGTCTTCCTATCTGTAATGATGTGGAGGACAACTTTCTGGGGCCTCAATGAGTTGCTGACGAGGGACGTGGCAACTACGGAGGCAGCAAGCACGTTGTCAGAGGCAAGGACAAAGTGGTAATAAGAGTTGTCAACCAGGGCGGGGACAAGCTCTGCCGAGGGGAGCTGCAGGCGAGCATTTGCATTGGTGGTGTGCTCATTAGCAAGCCTTAAGGCTAAGCAATGAAGCTGTTTTGGTATGCTGTTTGACGCCACATGGCGGTACAAGTATTCTTGGATTTTGGCTGTTCTAGTCCTTTGTTCAAGAAGGGTGACCTGAAATGTAAGAATGGTTGGTGAGATTATGCTTCCATGTAGGCATTAGTTAAACTATTTGACTATTTGGGATTAGTTGAGATGTCCCTTTCATCATGTCACAAGAAAAAAATGTGTTTTTCTTAGATTAAGAAAGTTTGAGGGTGAGTTTTTAGGTGGCATTGAGATTGGAAGCCAAGTACTCCAAACTCTATTTGGGGATAGTTTTCAATAATTAGTGGACCCCTTTATGATTTTTTTTTTTGGGTAAACAAAGGAAAACACATGAGAAAGTCATTTTCTAATGTAAGTTTCCCCTCAAGCTTTTTTTGAGTCTGTTGGGCAAAACTAACCACCAAAAATAAAAAAAGGGTTATTTCTCGTTTACTTATTTCTGAAGAAATATTAGTACAAAATTAACAAATAAGAAAAAGATGTACCATTTCTCTAAGCTTTATTGCAAAGCTCTTTGCATCTAATTTGCTGTCCCTTATCTCATCCATGAATTCTTCAAGAGTCTGAGGAATATCAGATCTTCCTTGTAATTCATCTTTGCCGATATGTTCTTCTAGAACTTCATATATCACTTCTGGGACCTTGAAATAAAAGAAACTTCAGTAAATGGACAAATAATAATAATAATAATAATAATAATAATAATAATAATAATGTTACACAAAATAGTATGTCTTAAAAAAAAAAAAGAGAGAAAGTGGATTAGAGGTTACATTTGACTCGTGCCTTCTTCCCAAAATCTTTGGTCCTAGCTTTTTTCCCAAGCAACCTACCAACAAATAAAATATTAGTTTTTGGCCTTTAACTATAATATTAATTCATTATATCGTTATAAGATATAACTAACATAATTAATTTCTGCAGTTTCTCCCTTAATCTTCTTCTGTCGCAAAATACTAGTCTCAAAGTACACCGGCCATGGCATGTCAAGTTTATAAATTAGTACATTATTATCTTGTACATATATTTATCTTTTCAGTTTCCTAATATACATATATATATATATATATATAGACACACACACGCAACAAACAGGTAGTTTTGACAGGAAATTATTTCTTGTGGGCCATTTTTTTAGGTAAATTATGTGGCTATGAGGTTACACTCAGAAGGTGCTCTTTTGATCCCCTCAAAAAAAAAAAAAAAAAAAAAAATCATGAGTGCTTAGGGAAATGCACCTTGCACGTTTAAACTTATTAGCAAAATATTTTTTATCTGAAAAAAGCAGGGTATTTGAATCATTCTTCAGTTAGACAATCTGATATATTTTATTTTTTTCTCTTTCTAATACAGATTCTCTATTAAAAGAATATATTCATGGATAAAACCATATGCTAGGTACCAAAGACACTAAATAATGGAAATAATAATTTGCAAACTTTTTTAACTTTAGTAATGAGAAACAGGGAATTTCTAGTCTACAAGTCTTAAGATTCACAGCTACTCTTGTTCTTGTTCGTTTATTGTTAACTTTTATTAATTCTATACAAGTAATATCGGAATTTGAAGTTTTACTTGTTATAATTACAAAGATTTCTTGATTCTTGTTATCCTTCCTAACAAATTCCAGTGCTGCCATATTGTGCTTACCCCACAAACATAATGCATGTGCATGTGAAATAAAAACTCCACTAATCAGATTAAGCATTTAATTATATATGCACTAAAATGTTATTAAAATCTAATAAGAGGCCAAAATATCAAAATGCAAAAACAATGTAACAAAATGGCCAAGAACTTTACCTATTGAAGAACACTTGGTTTCTCCATCAATGGTGTCAACTGCTGTCATGACAAACACAAACCGGAGAAGAAATGTGAAGAGCAAGAGGGAATAGAAGAGCATTCGGTACGAAACCCGCCTCGACCCGACTTTCACTTTGATGAATTCTCTCACCCCTTTCCCTGGAAAGACTGTGACATGCCTCAAACTAGGAGATATGTGAAGCTGCATTCTATTATTATTATTTTTTTCCTTTTCTTGTTCTTTTTTTGGTCCACAGAAGATCGGAAACTAATCACTTTTTGGTGGTGATATGTTCTTCTCTTCCTGAGAACTATTCTTTCATTTGGAAATTGGAAATCACCCCAAAACAAGGACTGAGTTGAACTGCAAAGAACCCATGAAGGGACATGCTGTAAAAGGAAGGTTTTGATGTAGTTTAAAGTAGCTATCTGTTACCTAACCTTGCTTAGCATTTGGGCTAGATATATCAGGTTGTTTTTTTCATTTTCATTTTCAATTTCATTTTCGTTTTTGTTTTTACAATTATTTTTTTTGTTTTTGTTTGAATTTTTGGGTTATATTAATCTAGAGGTGAAGAAGGTTGTTAAGGAGAAAGAGACATGAGGCTTAGAGGAAAGGCTGTGTTTGTATGTAGTTTTGAATTTGGCTTGGTTTTGAAGGAGGGAAGTTAGTAAAGAATTTAAAAATACAACTAAAAGCAAAAAAATAAAAAAAATAAGAAAAACAAAAATAATAACATAAGGGTGTTTGGTACTTGTTTGCCTGGCTTTGCCTCCACATGAAGTTTATAGTTTTGTAGAACACAAAGACTTTGGACTTTGAAGGAACAGAGTTTCTAATTGGAAAACGACACTGCCTCTCTCTCTCTCTCTCTCTCTCTCTCTCTCCCCCTCTCTCTATAGGGCTGTCTTGCTAGGACTTTTGTTGTTGGAGTAAAAGTACAGGAACTTCTGATTCCGTTTCCATTTCTTTACCAAAATCAATATGAGGTGTCTTAACAAGGCTTTTAGTTTTTCCTGGTAATTGATTTATATGGGGGTATTTTTGCTATTTACATATTGTTTTTGCTTTGTCCATCAATATCTAAAGCATTAGTGGTGCCAAAAAAAGGATGGATTCTAGACTTTGGAAAAAGATTATGTGCAAGTGAGAGTTTGCATTAGGTGTAAGGTATGATGACTTGAGTCACTTGTAGTTCATCATCTCATTCGTAGGACATTGCAAGAAATAATGACCATGGCCAATCAATCATAAGCTTGTCTTGTAAGAGACAAGTTCATATTAGTTAATTAATTATATGGCATGAAACATGTGGAGGCTTCCATGTGCATTAATTCCATATTGACTTTTTTTTAACCAAAAATATTACCAAAGACCTTTTTTTTATTTTTATTTTTTTTAATTGGGTGTGGGAATCTGATGTGTTGGTTCTTGTACACACAAGTATACATGGTTGTATAAAGTAATATAATGATGAGTTGAATATCGTTCTCATGAGAATTAATTTTAATTAATATGTTATTAATTTTCTACTTATTTGTATTAATATTTATTTATTATTTCATTATTTTTTATATATTTTTTTTATAGAATTACTTAAAACTAATGAACCAATAAAATTAAAATGCAAAATAAATGAAAATTAAAATGTGAATAAAAATGCAAAAAAAATTAAGAAAAGAAAATTACAATAACAAAATTTAAATTCAAAATTAAAATCAGAATAACAATTGTGAATAACTAAAATTATAACAAAATTCAAGAATTTGTAAACAAAGTGATAAGATTGGTTATCAAGTTCATTCTCTGCCGTTAGACAATAATTTTATAGTAGTCATAGAATTATTTTTAACTTTTTTGTTGAAATTATTAATCGTAAATAGCAACAAGCTCTACTATCCTGATCTTTCCATACTTTATAGTTTAGCAAAAGAAGCTTTTTACTAAATTTAATTCCATTAAATAATCTAGAACAAGCTCTCTAGATTTAATCCAATGGAAGCATTAAGTTGAGAAAGATAGGTTGATCTCAGCAATAAACTCACAAGCTCGGTTCATTCAATTTATGTTATGTTTCACATTATAATTAAGCAAAAGCCTCTCGTAATTGTAGATCATAAATTGCTATTATTGGTTAAAATACAAGACAATTACAGATTTAGATTTTTAATATAGTATTAGGCGATTTCTTAGTCTCATTAAGTTGTGTACTAAATTTAACAAGAAAATAACCATAAACAATCTCGAATTAAAAACTTAGAAAATAATTCATACAAATAGCCACGTAATCATGTTCAAGGCTTTGAAATCATCTTTAATAAATAATAAATTTAGCTAGACATAATTAAAAATAATAACAAAAAAAGAAAACTAACAATATTTGCAGCTCAAAAAATTACCGGTATTTGAAAAATAGTGATGGTCTCAAAAAATATACTGCAGAAACCTCCTTGAATTCTTTCTCTCTTCTCTATTTCTCTCTATTTTTCTTTCAAAATTTTAAATATTTATTGACTTTTTAAATTAAAAATTGATAAAAAAAAATTGATTATTTGAACCGAAGAACTGTTGCTTTTTTTATAGTCGAGTCATTCGATTCTTTTCAGAAGTTAACATATAAGGTAGACGGACGCACCGCAATCTTCACAGGATTAGGCGAATGATCATGCAGTGCTTTATCAATGTAAAAATAACAAGCGAGCAAATAGCTCACGAATTAAGAAGGATGAGCGAGATATGGTTTTTTTATTATTGATTTGGTTTTGGTTTAAATTATTTTATTATAGTATTTTTTTTTATAAAACTTTAAATTTTTATTTAAGTTTTTTATTTAAAACTACAAACCAAACCAAACAAACGGACTAGAGCAAGAGCCTCTCCGTGATTCGGTGCTTCGTGGCTAAAGGGAGCATGAAAAGGTGCGATCTTGGGCGTCAATTGCGCGGAATTTGGACCAAATGGTCGCCTGTCAATGGAGGAAATAGGTGCACCTAGAAGAGATTGTGTGCGTTGGATTTCATTCAATGTTTTTACCACGGACGGATGAGATTGCAGGTGCGAATGTACGGGGATGCAGCAGATCTAAGGCTGCACTGAGCAGCCCATGTGGGTACGCCCTCTCCTGTAGCGGCTCGCCTTGGCTCCAACTTCAGGCACACGGGGCTATCAGCTCAGGTGCGGCTTCGAAAGCGGCTTGGCTAAAGTTCTTCAAAATAAAAGTAGTTACCAAGAACTTTCCAAAATTAATCATTTCGTTCCAATTTCGACTCTCTTCTCAATTTTTCTTCTATTTATGCCTCAAAACTAAATTCCTTGCAATCAAACCAAAAGAAAATAATTATTTTATAAAATAACAATTATTAAAATTGAGTAAATATTATTAAACACATATTCAACACAAAACTAAATTAAAACTAAGAACACACTTAAAAATAAAAATAAAGATTAAAATCAAAATAAATATAAAGCTTAATTAAACGTCCTATTTTAAAATAAGATAAATAAGACTTAAAAACATTTTTGAAAGTCAAATAAAACATGAACTTAAATGTATTTTATAAAAATCACACGAAAAATGCTAGGAACATTCAAAATACGTAAATAGAGGTTTTAATAATAAATAAAATAATTAAATTATTTCAAGCTCATGAACATGTACATTTTTACATGTTATTAGGATCCCTAAAAAAAAAAAAAGGTGCTGGGAAATCAAACTCTAAAACTTTGTAGTGAATTAGATGTGAAATTCCTAGTAGTCTATGCCTATAATTACAAGATGCTATCAAACTCTTGCATTGCTTTTAATATGTATTATCCGGTAAAAAAAAGAAAATAATTATAAGGAATTGCAACCACGGATAATGGATTTATATATATATATATAATGGATTTATATATATATATATTATATATTATATATTCATATTATTTGGAATCAAATTCGGGTCTTCCTAATTCCAAGTACCAAATCACTCTGTTTGACCAGTTGGTAATCATTGACGATGAGCAAACTCATTCTAGCGCGCCTAAAAAGAAGACTAAAACTGCAGCGTTGGTGAGAATTGTCATCTTAATTTCGGGAAGAAAAAAATTGAAATAAAAACATGAAAGTCGATATACGTATTGATATCTATTTTTTTTCTTTCTTTTTTTTTTTTAAAGGTTATGTTGTATGTCCAAGGTTGATAAAGTGGACTAACGCAAACTAGGGTTTCTGGTTTTGTTTTTGGAAGGTTTGCTCCAACTTTCAAAAAAACACAAAAAATGAAAAGGTTTTTAAAACAATGTTTGGTTAAAAATTTGTGGAAAATAAAAATGAAAATTGTTTCAAAAAAACCTAAATTTCTTCATGTCTTGAAAACAAAAAAAGTTGTTCTTATTCTCATTTTCTTGCTTACTCCCTCCCACTCCTTCATTTTGACAAGTGACCACCTACCACCCCACTCGTTGTAGGCTAGAGCCCCAATCCAAGCCCCTCTTCCCAACGACTCGATGCCGCACCCCAGGCCAAACCCATCGACCCTCATCCCACCCTATCTTGTCTCTTTGGTGAATATTCCATGATTGCCTTCGTCGCTTAACCCCACGACCTAACCTTCATCAGCGAAGCCCAACGACCCTCGACCTTATGAGATCTCCGTCAAAGCCCTACAACAACCGAAGAATACACGATCTATGTTGGATCTAGCAGTTGGAGTTCGTGCTCAAGCAAACGAGGTGGCTACGAAAGAATTGCCTCTGACCTCAAAGCCAAACACGGACATCAATGTTGACTACCTGGGTGGCGATAGACTTCGACGAATGTGGAAACAAGAATGGCGACATGGATGTGATGCCTCAACCCCTATAGGGCCCACCTTATGGTACCCCCAACATAGTCGGGCAAGGTCAATTGGTACAACACTTGACTCAAGAACCTTACAAATAGGGTGGTCTTGGAATCAAGTGTTGGGGGATGTAAAGAAATCCCTGAAGATCACTAGGTGCCTAGAGAGGACAATACGTATGAGTAACGAGTATATGATCTGACTATATTAGGGGTCCTACAAGGTAGGCCCCATAGGGGTTGAGGCATTACAATGGATGAGAAAGGAAAAAGAGAAGATTGAAGAGAGGAAAAATGAAAAATGCAGTTTTTTAAAAAATTTATAAAAAATTGTTTTGGTTTCAAAAACATACTATCATATACAACAAAATACAATTTCAGAAACAGTCTACCACATTTGTTAAAATATTCTCATTTTCAAATTTTTGCCTAAAACAAAAACCATTTTGAAAATATTACCCAAATGGGATATTTTTAGGCATCCTCTTTTTTGCCACTTTTTGGTTTGGTAGGTACATAATTTTTATCTACGCATAATGGATGGCTTGATTTTGGTCGCCGATGGATGAAAAACGAGCTCTTTTTCAAAGTAGTTTTAACAGAAAGCTTTATTTGTACTTTGTAAATAACCAAATCCAACCTTTATTTTTTTTAAAAAAATGATTTGTAACCATCGTTAGTGTTTTTGTTTTGGTTTTTGTTTTTAGAAAAATTTGAAAATGAAAATGTTTTGAGAAATGTGTTAAGACAATTATTAAAGTTGTATCTAGTTGTACATAGTGGTATGTTTTTTTACCACAAATATTTTTAATAAAAAATTACTAATAGAAATAAAAACCAAATTTAATTTCAAAAACTAATTATTAATATATTAATTTCTTAATTATTATCAATAACACAAAGAGTGATCGACGGCCTGCTCCTTTGCTCTTCTTCCTCTTCCTATGCTCAAGTGAGGTTAAGATGCCGACGATGGCCCATACAACGATGAGCCCTCGACAGCCTTGCCTCACCCCAACTAGCCAAGCTCCTACCCTCGATGGTGCACCAATCGATCTCAACTGCCCCAGCCCTTAGTGCCACAAATAGATGTCGCTAGCCCCTTTGCGATTTAGATCCTACCTCCATTCGTGATCTGATAATCAATGTAGGACTTTGACAGCTGCGTCGCTAGGGGGTGGATCGTGATTGCTGCAGTGGGTTTCTAGGCTGGAGATTGATATTGATAGGACGTACTTTTGCATGGGTGAGCAAATTGCGATTGCCTCTACTAGGCAGCGCCAAGATCTGACGATGACTGATGATGGCTTGGCAGCAATTTGCTAGGGTGGGTTGCTTCAACGACGACCTCTAACGTGCTCTGGTGGCGAGTATGGGACATCGACGGAATCCATCGAGCAATGACGTTAGATATGGGGTGTGCTTCAACAGAGAGGGGCTTGGGAGAGTCTCTTAAAACAAACCCAAAAAACAAGTTTTTTGCTTTCAAAAATCTCAACTTTTTTACATACTTTGAAAATTATTTTCATTTTTATTTTCACCTATTTTATTAACTAAATAAATTTTCAAGAAATTTTCCATATTTTGTGTTTTCAAAAATACCAAAAAAAAAAAAAATTCAAAAAGGGAACCAAATGGGGCCATATTTCAAAACAACCAAATCCAGCCTTTTTTTTTTTTTTTTTTATATAATGAGATTAGATGGGTAGCTTAGTGTAAAAATACACAAGTTATTTTACTAAGGGATTTGGGTGGGGCGGTAAGTGTCCTTTTTTAAAGCCTTTTTTAAGTAAATGATCGATTTTACACATCAATGATATATTGGTCTGATTTGTAGTTTATCGTTAACTAACTTGGTAATTTATTCACTTAATAATTTACCCATTTATCGATGATGAATTCTTTTTGATCAATGATAAACTAGAGTTAATAAGTGATGTACTGATGTTAATCAATGATGTGCATTAGTGATATATTGGTGTTATCAATAGTGAATAGCTGTAACAAAAAGTCATTTCTCTAATTTTTAAAAAGTTTTGTCATTTATTTAAAAATATGGTAAACAATAGAATATTTGCCTAATTTTTTCTTTTACTATTTTAGCTTTATATGGTAGTCATTTGAACAAACTTCTCATAAAAAACGACCGCTTTCATTCAAACAAACAATCCCCTTTGAATACAACCATTTTTAATAAAGGTGTTCACTGATCGAATTATATGGATTAGGGGTTAATCTGTATTTCAATTCGTATATATTTTCTAATTCGAAACCAATTTGTGAGCACCCAAATTTAATCCAAAAACCATAGATTTTTGTGGATTAGATTCTATGGATTTATGGATTGAGCCTTTAAATTTATTAAAAAACTAAAAATTGAAATTAACGTAGTACTACATAACATAATTTAATAAATAATATACTATATATATACTAGCTCTAATCCTAACTTTTAGGTACCAATTTACGTGACATACGAATTGTCATTCTTGTATTAGTTTAATGTTTAAATAACTACTGCATCAAATCAAATTAAAAGATTACATCTACCACTAAAAATATGACAACTAAGGGAAAAAAGTAATTTAATGAAATAAATATAAAGATAGATAGGTTTTGTAATGACCCAAAAAATTCAAAAATTAAAAACTATGATTAATTAAGGATTTTTCCCTATTACTCAGCTAAAAGCTTAAGAAAATACAAACTTAGCATTTATTAACACATAAATTTGAAGGTTTTACTAGCCGTAAGACCTTAGAGATAAATAATGTTGTAAATGCACAAATTTATGTGCTTTATTTATGGAACATGTAATAATGTAATGTTATGATAGTACATTAAAATAATTAAAAATAATTATTTAATGTGCTAAACTAAGAGTTTATGATTTACTAATTTCATGCATGAGCCAAGAGATGATGTTATTTAGCAAAAAGTGAAATTTTCAACTTACTAAGATTATGTGAAAATTCCTATATGATATCAGTTCAGTAAAAGAAACCTAGATCAATAGTGATCATGAGCTCCATACCATAAATTAAAAATGGTGAGCACTAAGTTCAAGGATGCAAGAATTCCAACGGTTTAAATATGTATAGTTAGTTACTATATACATTAATAATTACGTAAGGTTATTATTATTGTTGTAATAATAATGACAATAATAATAATATCAGTTGTCAAAATAATAATGAATAAGAAGAAGAAGAAGAGCGTTGATAGAGTCCAAAACCGCTAATTTATTGGTAAAAAGTGAATCTATAAATAGCTCTTTACGAGAAATAGTTCGGATTATACCCGTAAAGCACGAGATTGTGCTAAGTTTAAAATTTTAAATTAAATTGACTTTTCGATAGTCAATTTAATTTACAAAACTTTTGTAGAATTACAACTATTGGTTTTATAATGAAATTTGAAGTTTACAATATGAAAATTGTTAACGAAAAATATATGTTTTAAATTACATTTTTAAAGTTTCAAAGGTTAAAAAAAATACATATATGTATATATGTAAATAAAAATAAAAATAAAAATAATTATATTGAGCAAAATTTTAAATACATAATAGCTTTCTTAGAATTCATATACATATATATACATATATGTGTACACAGTTGTGAAAATAGTTAATCATTGGTTTTGAAGACAAATGTATCAAAGTTTATTATTTCAAAATTAAATTACAAAATCCATATAGTATGGATAAATTTACGAAAATGAGTTTTATGTCAAAATAAATATTTCAGTAACACAATAATACAATAAGAGAATTAAAAATTTATGTGATTTTCTTTAAAATGCAAATAAATTACAGTTTTTAAAAGTAAAATTATATTTACAAAAATTTAAGTTTACGGATTAAATTTAATCAACCTGACACATCATGTATTAAACTATGTAGACCACATGAGGGTCTATAAATACATGACACAAAAAAAAAAAGAAGAGAAAAGAGATAAGCCAATCAAATCAGCCAATTTCCTTTTCTCTCACTACTTTTTCTCTTTATAATTTCTCTCTCTCTCCTCAAAATCTGGTCAAGATTCTGGCATCCGTTTTCGACACCTCCTGCACCAATGGAAAGCTCTCGTCGAGCCGCGTCCAATGGTGTGTCATGCCGCTCAAAACACCACCGAAGGAAGCCACACGCATCGATCAAAGTGGCGGAGAAACCCAAAACTTTTTGATGAGATATCTTTGCCGTTCGACTCCGATCGACGTGATTCTTGTTCCTACACGACCACCACGATGAGAGGAACAAAATCCACCCTTGGTGGCAGCTCATGTAATGACCCGAAAAATTCAAACGTTAATAGCTATAATTAATTGAGGGTTTTTCCCTCATGATTTAGCTAAGTACTTAAAAAAGTACGAGTTTAGCATTTATTAACGCGCATATTTAAAGGTCTTAATAGCCGTAAGACCTTAGAAAAAAAAAATTAATGTTGTGAATGCACAAATTTATGTGTTTTATTTATGAAATATGTAATAATGTAATGTTATGATAGTACATTAAAATAATTAAAAATAATTATTTAATGTGCTAAACCAAGAGTTTATGATTTATTAATTTTATGCATGAGCCAAAAACACAATGTTATTTGGCAAAAGTGGAATTTCCAACGTACTATGATCATGTGGAAAATTCCTATATGATAACAGTTCAGTAAAAGAAATCTAGATCAATAATGATCATGAGCTCCATACCATAAATTAAAAATGGTGAGCACCAAGTTCAAGGATGCAAGAAATTCAATGTTTTGGAATGTGTATAGTTAATTATTATACACATTATTAATTATGTAAAGTTTACTATTATTGTTGTAATGACAATAAT